>RXON01001870.1:0-12500 GCA_009667805.1 Leptobrachium leishanense | reverse complement strand
CTGTTTCATGCAGAGGGGGAGCACAGGGAAAAGTGCTGCTCTGCAACATGTATAATTCATATACTGTAGGAAGGAAATCAAGGCAGGTCACCTGAGATTCCTTTGTGATTTCTTACCTGCAGCGTATGGATTATACACGCTGCAGGGTGGCATTTCTCATGCACTGTCCATCAGCATGTTTAGATTATATGTGTCCAGGAAAACATGGCCGTCCCGGTGACGCTTTGTTGCACCAGGTGCCTCTGCTGGCCAGGAGACGTGTGCGGGCGGCCCTGACCTCACTTTGTCCATGTAATAAAGTTTTATGATAACACTGCACTGTAAGACGCAGCGCGGGCGAGCGTCTGCATCAGGAGGCGCCCAGCTGCCGTTTGTGTCCGGGGGGGGGGTTACGTATTCGGACTATTTTGGCGTTCCGGCCCCTGCGACCTCACCAGCTGCTCTCCTGACAGCACTTCCAACAGTTTGGTGATGACGTTCCGTCCGTTGTAGAGGTCGTTGTAGACGTGTGTTATGAAGTTTTTGGACGGCGTCTCGCTCGTCTGCAGGAAAAATATGTGAAAAGACTCGACTGGATCAAACATTTCATTTAATCTCATGCAATCAATCAAAACTATATCGCTCCATGTCTGATGGGAAACGCGGGGCACTGTTACCTGATTCAAAGCCGGACATTCACCTGTTAGAGCTCTAAACTGGAATCACTCACCTGTCAGAGCTCTAAACTGGAATCACTCACCTGTCAGAGCTCTAAACTGGAATCACTCACCTGTCAGAGCTCTAAACTGGAATCAATCACCTGTCAGAGCTCTAAACAGGAATCACTCACCTGTCAGAGCTCTAAACAGGAATCACTCACCTGTCAGAGCTCTAAACAGGAATCACTCACCTGTCAGAGCTCTAAACTGGAATCAATCACCTGTCAGAGCTCTAAACTGAGATCACTCACCTGTCAGAGCTCTAAACTGAAATCAATCACTTGTCAGAGCTCTAAACTGGAATCAAACACCTGTCAGAGCTCTAAACAGGAATCACTCACCTGTCAGAGCTCTAAACTGAGATCACTCACCTGTCAGAGCTCTAAACTGAAATCAATCACTTGTTAGAGCTCAAACCTTGAATCAATCACCTGTCAGAGCTCTAAACTGGAATCAATCACCTGTCAGAGCTCTAAACTGAGATAATTCACGTCAGAGCTCTAAACGGGAATCACTCACCTGTCGGAGCGCTATACTGGAATCACTCACCTGTCAGATCTCTAAACGGGAATCACTCACCTGTGAAAGCTCTTAACAGGGATCGTTCACCTGTCAGAGCTCTAAACGGGAATCACTCACCTGTCAGAGCTCTAAACTGAGATCATTCACCTGTGAAAGCTCTAAACAGGAATCATTCACCTGTCAGAGCTCTAAACTGGACTCACTCACCAGTCAGAGCTCTAAACTGAGATCATTCACCTGTCAGAGCTCTAAACTGGAATCACTCACCTGTCAGAGCTCTAAACTGAGATCATTCACCTGTCAGAGCTCTAAACTGAGTTCATTCACCTGTCAGAGCTCTAAACTGGAATCATTCACCTGTGAAAGCTCTAAACTGGAATCATTCACCTGTCAGAGCTTTAAACTTGAATCAATCACCTGTCAGAGCTCTAAACTGCAATCAATCACCTGTCAGAGCTCTAAACTGAGATCACTCACCTGTCAGAGCTCTAAACTGAAATCAATCACTTGTTAGAGCTAAAACTTGAATCAATCACCTGTCAGAGCTCTAAACTGGAATCACTCACCTGTCAGAGCTCTAAACTGGAATCAATCATCTGTCAGAGCTCTAAACTGAGATAATTCACGTCAGAGGTCTAAACGGGAATCACTCACCTGTCGGAGCGCTATACTGGAATCACTCACCTGTCAGATCTCTAAACGGGAATCACTCACCTGTCAGAGCTCTAAACTGAGATCATTCACCTGTGAAAGCTCTAAACAGGAATCATTCACCTGTCAGAGCTCTAAACTGAGGTCTTTCACCTGTGGGAGCTCTAAACTGAGATCGTTCACCTGTCAGAGCTCTAAACTGAGTTCGTGCTTCATCTCCCAGAGCTCTAAACTGAGATCTTTCACCTGTCGGAGCTCTAAACTGAGATATTTCACCTGTGGGGCTCTAAACTGAGATATTTCACCTGTGGGGCTCTAAACTGAGATCTTTCACCTGTGGGAGCTCTAAACTGAGATCTTTCACCTGTTGGAGCTCTAAACTGAGATCTTTTACCTGTGGGAACTCTAAACTGAGGTCTTTCACCTGTCGGAGCTCTAAACTGAGATCATTCACCTGTCGGAGCTCTAAACTAAGATCTTTCACTTGTGGGAGCTCTAAACAGAGATATTTCACCCATCGGAGCTCTAAACTGAGATCATTCACCTGTCGGAGCTCTAAACTGAGATCTTTCACCTGTCGGAGCTCTAAACTGAGATCATTCACCTGTCGGAGCTCTAAACTGAGATCTTTCACCTGTCGGAGCTCTAAACTGAGATCATTCTCCTGTCGGAGCTCTAAACCGAGATCTTTCATCTGTCGGAGCTCTAAACTGAGTTCGTGCTTCATCTCCCAGAGCTCTAAACTGAGATCTTTCACCTGTGGGAGCTCTAAACTGAGATTGTTCACCTGTCAGAGCTCTAAACTGAGTTCGTGCTTCATCTCCCAGAGCTCTAAACTGAGATCTTTTACCTGTGGGAGCTCTAAACTGAGGTCTTTCACCTGTCAGAGCTCTAAACTGAGATCTTTCACCTGTCTGAGCTCTAAACTGAGATCTTTCACTTGTCGGAGCTCTAAACTGAGATCTTTCACCTGTCTGAGCTCTAAGGCTGGGGTCAGACCAGCGCACTTTTAACGTGCGTTCTGGCGCACTTAATCACGGCCGCACTAGCAGCAAATGACGGGCAATGACGGCCAATATACGAAGTACGGTCGCACGAAAGTCCGGCTGCGCAACGCAAGTGGAAAATGAACGCATTTTTTTGAGAACGCAGAACCGCTAGTACGGACGTTACAGAGTGCGCTGCGTCCACTAGCGGCGTGTGTGTGTGATTTGGAGACGTCAGACCCTGCTCGTGTCGGCCACATAACGTCCAGACGCAAAAGTTTCCTGGTTTGGATTCGTAAAACATCACGCACGAAAATGCGCATCGTATGACCGTTTTCGCGAATTCAGTGAAAAAATACGTCAATGCGTTCGGACGCACTTTTTTACGTTCGCGTGTAAAAATGCTTTCGTTTGACCCTAGCCTAAACTGTGGTCTTTCACCTGTGGGAGTTCTAAACTCAGTTCGTGCTTCACCTCCCAGAGCTCTAAACTGAGATCTTTCACCTGTGGGAGCTCTAAACTGAGGTCTTTCACCTGTTGGGAGCTCTAAACTGAGTTCGTGCTTCACCTGTTGGGAGCTCTAAACTGAGATCATTCACCTCCCAGAGCTCTAAACTGAGATCATTCACCTCCCAGAGCTCTAAACTGAGATCATTCCCCTGTCAGAGCTCTAAACTGAGTTCATGATTCACCTCCCAAAGCTCCTGAGATCTGAATTTGGTAATTTCATCGCTAGCAGGATTATTCAGAGAAAGGTGAAACTCATGAAGATTTGGAAAGTGAGATAAATGAGAGAATTTTTCTGGTTTGGCTATATTGACCTAGAATTTTCACTTCTCCAGTTATTCTCCTGAGATTCACCTTTCTTTGACTAGACCTGTTAGTCTCTAATATGTGGGAATATATGCAGGGGCAGGAGATCATGTCTGGGCTTTATTTGGGAGCCCTCGTAGAGGGGTTTACCTGCTAAAGCTTTAATTCGGGAGCATTCAAACAGTTTCCCTGTGGCGACAGGTACATCCCAGGGGTGCTCAGGCGGTTCCCAGCGGTTGTTATTGTTTGGTGGGGTGTGAATGTCCATGTTGTCAATCTCCGGGCTGACACGCGCCATCCCAATAACCTGGAAACCAGCGAGAGAGGAGCGAACGATGACCCCAAAACAATTCACAGCGACAAGAAAGAGGGAGACAACACCACATAGTGAGTGCAGAGAGAGAGAATATTGTCAGTATATAGGGGAAGGGTAACATTATATAGGGGCAGGATATTATCAGTATATAGGGGAAGGGTAACATTATATAGGGCAGGATATTATCAGTATATAGGGGAAGGGTAACATTATATAGGGGCAGGATATTATCAGTATATAGGGGAAGGGTAACATTATATAGGGCAGGATATTATCAGTATATAGGGGAAGGGTAACATTATATAGGGGCAGGATATTATCAGTATATAGGGGAAGGGTAACATTATATAGGACAGGATATTATCAGTATACAGAGGAAGGGTAACATTATATAGGGGCAGGATATTATCAGTATACAGGGGAAGGGTAACATTATATAGGGGCAGGATATTATCAGTATACAGAGGAAGGGTAACATTATATAGGGGCAGGATATTATCAGTATACAGGGGAAGGGTAACATTATATACGGCAGGCTATTATCAGTATATAGGGGGATGGGTAGCATTATATAGGGGCAGGATATTATCAGTATACATGGGAAGGGTAGCATTATATAGGGCAGGCTATTATCAGTATATAGGGGGATGGGTAGCATTATATAGGGGCAGGATATTATCAGTATACATGGGAAGGGTAGCATTATATAGGGCAGGCTATTATCAGTATATAGGGGGATGGGTAACATTATATAGGGGCAGGATATTATCAGTATACAGGGGAAGGGAAGCATTATATAGGGGCAGGATAGTATCAGTATATAGGGGAAGGGTATAAAATGTGCTCTGATCTTCATCTAAGTCACAACAATTTGAAAAACACAGTCTGCTTAAAATAATACAACACAAACATTATATGTTTTCATGTTTTTATTGAACATAACATGTAAACCTTCACAGTGCAGGGTGGAAAAAGTATGAGAACCCCTAGCCTAATGACTTCTCCAAGAGCTAATTGGAGCCAGGAGTGAGCCAACCTTGAGTCCAATCAGTGTGATTTTATTGGATGTGTTGCTGAAAGCTGTCCTTCCCTTTAAAACACACACCAGTTTTGGTTTTACTGGTTTCAAGAAGCAATGCCTGATGTGAACCATGCCTCGCAGAAAAGAGCTCTCAGAAGATCTACGATCAAGAATTGTTGACTTGCATGAAGCTGGAAAGGGTTACAAAAGTATCTCCAAAAGCCTTGATGTTCATGTGTCCATGGTAAGACAGACTGTCTACAAATGGAGAAAGTTCAGCACTGTTGCTCCTCTCCCTAGGCATGGTCGTCCTGTAAAGATGACTGCAAGACTACAGCGCAGAATGCTTAATGAGGTAAAGAAGAATCCTAGAGTGTCAGCTAAAGACTTACAGAAATCTCTGGCACATGCTAACATTTTTGTTGACACATCTACAATAAGGAAAACATTAAACAAGAATGGAGTACATGGGAGGACACCAGGAGGAAGCCATTGCTGTCCAAAAAGAAATATTTGCAGCACGTTTGAAGTTTGCAAAAGAGCACCTGGATGTTCCACAGCACTACTGGCAAAATATTCTGTGGACAGATGAAACCAAAATTGAGTTGTTTGGAAAAAACACACAACACTATGTGTGGAGAAAAAAAGGCACATCACACCAACATCAAAACCTCATCCCCACTGTAAAACATGACGGAGGGAGCATCATGGTTTGGGGCTGCTTTGCTGCCTCAGGGCCTGGACGGATTGTTGTCATTGATGGAAAAATTAATTCCAGAGTTTATCAAGACAATTTGCAGGAAAACGTAAGACCATCTGTCCGCCAACTGAAGCTCCGCAGAGGATGTGTGATGCAACAGGACAATGACCCAAAGCATACAAGTAATTCAACAAAAGAATGGCTTCAACAAAACAAAATACGCCTTCTGGAGTGGCCCAGTCAGAGTCCTGACCTCGACCCGATTGAAATGCTGTGGCATGACCTTAAGAGAGCGATTCACACCAGACATCCCAAGAATATTGCTACACTGAAACAGTTTTGTGAAGAGGAGTGGTCCAAAATTACTCCAGATCGTTGTGCAGGTCTGATCTGCAACTACAGGAAACGTTTGGTTGAGGTTATTGCTGCCAAAGGAGGGTCAACTAGTTATTAAGTCCAAAGGTTCACATACTTTTTCCACCCTGCACTGTGAATGTTTACATGTTCTGTTCAATAAACACATGAAAACATATAATGTTTGTGTTGTATTATTTTAAGCAGACTGTGTTTTTCAAATTGTTGTGACTTAGATGAAGATCAGAGACATTTTATGACCAATTCATGCAAAACTCCACGTAATCCCAAAGGGTTCACATACTTTTCTTGTAACTGTAGGGTAGGATATGGTCATTATATGGGGCAGGGTATCATCATATAGGGCTATGATATGATCATTATATAGGGGTGTGTATAATTATATAGGGTATGATATGCTCATTATATAGGGGATATAAGTAAATAGGGTGTGATATGGTCATTACATTGGGACATATCATTATATAGGGGTATGATATGATCATTATATGGGGGTGTATAATCATATAGGGTATGATATGGCCATTACATAGGGACGTATCGTTATATAGGGGTATGATATGGCCATTATATAGGGTATATAAGTATATAGGGTATGATATGGTCATTACATAGGGACATATCATTATATAGGGGTATGATTATGAACATTATATAGGGGTGTGTGTAATTATATAAGGTATGATATGATCATAATACAGGGTGTGTATTAAGGCTGTGCAATATGGACAAAATAATCATATTGCGATTTTTTGAATGAATATTGCGATTTTATTTGCGATTAGCACATGGATACTGCCCCAGCTCATGGATATGTCCCAGCACATGGATATACTGCCCCAGCTCATGCATATACTGCCCCAGCTCATGCATATACTGCCCCAGCACATGGATATACTGCCCCAGCACATGGATATACTGCCCCAGCACATGGATATTGCCCCCAGCACATGGATATTGCCCCCAGCTCATGGATACTGCCCCCAGCTCATGGATATTTCCCCCAGCTCATGGATATTTCCCCCAGCTCATGGATATTGCCCCCAGCTCATGGATACTGCCCCAGCTCACCTCTTTGCGCCGTGTGTTCGGCTCCCTGTGAGCTTCCGGCGGCATGGAGCTTGGGCGCTCACCTGGGGAAACCCACGTGACGAGCCGCGAGAACACGGCTGTACACGTGGTTCCCCCTGCGAGCGCCCAAAGCTCCATGCCGCCGGAAGCTCACAGGGAGCCGAACACGTTAATTTCCACAGCACTAAAATGAATAGATTAAATTGCAGCCTTATGCGGTTTAGAAATTGCATTGCATAGCGATTTTTTTGCGATTGCGATTAATTGCACAGCCCTAGTGTGTATGATTATATAGGGTATGATGTGGTCATTATATAGGGATGTATCATTATATATGGCACAATGTGGTCATTATATAGGGATGTATCATTATATAGGGCACAATGTGGTCATTATATAGGGATGTATCATTATACAGGGGTATGGTATGATCATTATATAGGGTCAGGCTGTTGTTATATAGGGCTGGATATGATCGTTATATGGAGCAGGATATTATCATTATATGGAGGTGGGTTATTATACAGGGTAGAATATTACCATTATATAGGGACATGGTATTATCATTATATAGGGGTGGTGTATAATTATATAGGGCCGGATATTACCATTATACAGTGGTGGGTTATATAGGGCAGGGCATTATCATTATATAGGGGTGGGTTATATAGGTCAGACTATTAGCATTATGTGGGGGCAGGGTATAATCATTATATAGGGGCGGGACATGCATAGTATTATAGATCAGTATATAGGGACATAACATGAATAGTATTATAGATCAGTATATAGGGACATAACATACATAGTATTATAGATCAGTATATAGGGACATAACATACATAGTATTATAGATCAGTATATAGGGACATAACATGAATAGTATTATAGATCAGTATATAGGGACATAACATGCATAGTATAATAGATCAGTATATAGGGACATAACATACATAGTATTATAGATCAGTATATAGGGACATAACATGAATAGTATTATAGATCAGTATATAGGGACATAACATGAATAGTATTATAGATCAGTATATAGGGACATAACATACATAGTATTATAGATCAGTATATAGGGACATAACATACATAGTATTATAGATCAGTATATAGGGACATAACATACATAGTATTATAGATCAGTATATAGGGACATAACATGAATAGTATTATAGATCAGTATATAGGGACATAACATGCATAGTATAATAGATCAGTATATAGGGACATAACATGCATAGTATAATAGATCAGTATATAGGGACATAACATGAATAGTATTATAGATCAGTATATAGGGACATAACATAATAGTATTATAAGATCAGTATATAGGGACATAACACATACATAGTATTATAGATCAGTATATAGGGAATAACATACATAGTATTATAGATCAGTATATAGGGACATAACATACAATAGTATTTATAGATCAGTATATAGGGACATACAACCACATAGTATTATAGATCAGTATATAGGGACATAACATGCATAGTATTATAAGATCAGTATATAGGGACATAACATACATAGTATTATAGATCAGTATATAGGGACATAACATACTAGTATTATAGATCAGTATATAGGGACATAACTGATAATCAGTTATATTATAGAATCAATATAGGGACATAACATACACTAGTATTATAGATCAGTATTATAGGGACATAACATACATAGTATTATAGATCAGTATATAGGGACATAACATGCATAGTATTATAGATCAGTATATTAGGGACATAACATACATAGTATTATAGATCAGTATATAGGACATAACATGCATAGTATTATAGATCAGTATATAGGGACATAACATACATAGTAATTTATAGATCAGTATATAGGGACATAACATACAATAGTATTATAGATCAGTTATATAGGGGACATAACATGCATAGTATTATAGATCAGTATATAGGGACATAACATACATAGTATTATAGATCAGTATATAGGGACATAACATGCATAGTATTAAGATCAGTATATAGGGACATAACATACATAGTATTATAGATCAGTATATAGGGGCATAACATGTAGTATTATAGATCCAGTATATAGGGACATAACATGAATAGTATTATAGATCAGTATATAGGGACATAACATACATAGTATTATAGATCAGTATATAGGGACATAACATAACATAGCAATATAGCATAGCAGCCAAACACGTACAACCTAAATGCATAGTATTATAGATCAGTATATAGGGACATAACATACATAGTATTATTAGATCAGTATATAGGGACATAACATGCATAGTATTATAGATCAGTATATAGGGACATAACATACATAGTATTATAGATCAGTATATAGGGACATAACATGCATAGTATTATAGATCAGTATATAGGACATACATGCATAGTATTAATAGATCAGTATATAGGCGCATAACATGTCATAGTATTTATACATCACTTATAGCAGACTAACATGAATCTATACATAGTTATCTCTTCTATTACAGTCATAGTATTCATAGATACAGGTATATGGAGTGACACCATTATATTCAGGTACATAGTATTTTATATGCAGAACATCTCATATAGGTGATAACATATCATATCGTATGCATCTAGTCAGATATATAGGGACATATAAGCACATGTCTGTAGCAGCTACATTATACATGAATCTTATAGTCTTATAGACATACACCTGATAGCATATTATAGATCAGATATTAGAGGACATAACATCACCACACAGTAGTATTATAGATCAGTATATAGGGACATAACATGAATAGTATTATAGATCAGTATTATAGGGACATAACACACATAGTATTATAGATCAGTATATAGACATAACATAGCATAGTATTATAGATCAGTATATAGGGACATAAAATACATATATATAGATCAGCATATAGGGACATAACATGATAGTATATAGATCAGTAATAGGACATAACATACATAGTATATAGATCAGTATATAGGGACATAACATACATAGTATTATAGATCAGTATAGGGACATAACATACATAGTATTATAGATTCAGTATATAGGGACAAACATACATAGTATTATAGATCAGTATATAGGGACAAACATACATAGTATTATAGATCCAGTATATAGGGACATAACATGAATAGTATTATAGAATCAGTATATATAGGGACATAACACAATAGTATTATAGATCAGTATATAGGGACATAACATACATAGTATTATAGATCAGTATATAGGGACATACATGCATAGTATTTAGATCATATAGGGACATATACATAGATTATGATCAGTTATTAGGTGACATAACACACATAATAATATTATATAGATCCGTATATATATCAGTATATAGGGTACATGAAGATAGTATTATTATGCATAGTGTATATATAATACCAATATCATTAGGGACATAACATGCATAGTTATTATAGATCAGTATATAGGACATAACATACATAGTATTATAGATCAGTATATAGGACATAACATACATAGTATATAGATCAGATTATACTAGTATATAGTGATACTTTATAGACAGAAGTGTATACTAATTTAGGTAAATAAAACAATAAAAAATGTTTGGAGCTGTGACAATTGAGTTTTAATGTGGATAAGTGCAAGATAATGCACCTGGGACGTAAAAACCCAAGGGCTGAATATAGAATATTGATACATCTGAGGGTGGGATTTAGGGGTTATTATTTCAGAGGATCTAAAGGTAAGTAGTCAATGTAATAGAGCAGCAGGAAATGCTGGCAGAATGCTTGGAAATGCTGGCAGAATGCTTGGTTGTGTAGGGAGAGGTATTAGCAGTAGGAAAAGGGAAGTGCTCATACCACTGTACAGAGCACTGGTGAGACCTCACTTGGAGTACTGTGTGCAGTACTGGAGACCGTATCTCCAGAAGGATATAGACATCTTAGAGAGAGTTCAGAGAAGGGCTACTAAAATGGTGTACGGCTTGAAGGAGAAAAGTTACCAGGAAAGGGTTAATGATCTTAACATGTACAGCTTGGAAAAAAGACGAGACAGAGGAGATATGATAGAAACATTTAAATATACGTAAAGGGAATCCACAAGGTAGAGGAAGGGAGTATATTTAAAAGGAAACAAAGTAGCAAAACAAGAGGACATAGTCTTAGATTAGAGGGGCAAAGGTTTAAAAGTAACACCAGGAAGCATTATTTTACTGAGAGGGTGGTGGATACATGGAACAGCCTTCCAGTAGACGTGGTAGAGGCCAAAACAGTGATTGAATTTAAGCAGACATGGGATAGGCATAAGGCTATCCTAAACAAAAGATAAATCCAGGTAAAGTATCCATGTAATTGGGCGACTAGATGGACCGAAAGGTTCTTATCTGCCGACATTTTTCTATGTTTCTATGTTTCTATTATAGGACATAACATACATAGTATTATAGATCAGTATATAGGGACATAACATACATAGTATTAGGGTTGCACCGATACTGATACTAGTATCGGTATCGGGGCCGATACTGGGGTACTGCAGGAGTACTTGGTACTCGTGCAGTACCCCCGATATTTTTTCCGATACCGGAAGCCGGCATTGAGCCGGCTTGCCGGCATCCGAGGGGCTGCGGCGGCTGTCCGATGCTCTATCGGCATTCAAACAGCCGCCCCTGGAGCTCTCTGCGATACTACCTTCCTGGGCGCCGCAGGGAATGTCTCCACGCGTGCGCTCGTTGGAAGGACCCCAGCCGCGACCACGTGGGACCATGTGATCACGGCTGGGGTCCTTCAAACGAGCGCACGCGCGGAGACATTCGTTCCGGCGTCGCCCAGGAAGGTAAGTATATAACACACTAAGCAGCTGCAGGGCCTGTCCGATGCCGATAGAGCATTCAGACAGGCCATGCAGTTGCTCTCCGCGACGATACTTACCTTCCTGGGCGACGCCAGGAAAGTTTCCCCGCGTGCGCTCATTGGAAGGACCCCAGCCGCGATCACATGGTCCCACGTGGTCGCGGCTGGGGTCCTTCCAACGAGCGCACGCGCGGAGACATTCCGGCGGCGCCCAGGGAAGGTAAGTATCGTTGGGGGGGGGGTCCATGAGCTGGGGGCATACCCATGTGTGAGCTGGGGGGCATACCCATGTGTGAGCTGGGGTGCATACCCATGAGCTGGGGGGCATACCCATGTGTGAGCTGGGGGGCATACCCATGAGCTGGGGGGCTACCATGAGCTGGGGGGCATACCCATGAGCTGGAGGCATACCCATGAGCTGGGGTGCATACCCATGAGCTGGGGGGCATACCATGTGTGAGCTGGGGGGCATACCCATGAGC
>RXON01001869.1:0-57740 GCA_009667805.1 Leptobrachium leishanense | reverse complement strand
GTTGGCTTTTTCCGGCGTGTTCGGCATTGTTTTTCCGGCGGGTTTTCCCTGCACTCCGGGCACCCTGCGGTGAATGCTGAATTCACCTCAGGGTGGGGAACTTTGATTCCCCGAAGTGCAGGGAACGAGAGAGCACCGAAATGTCGGCAATATTTTGGTGCTCTCTGAATAACCCTTTATGTATAAAACCCTGAAATTGCTCCTAGCTTGGGGAATGAGAAGGTGAGTGCTGGCAGCGGCATTGGTAACTTTATAGATGAAAAGAGGACAATGGCACTGCCTTAGAACAACAATATATATATATATATTTTCTTTTATTTTTACCTATTACATGGTCATGTTTGGTGTCATTGAAAAGGACGCAGTCACTCGCTTAACTTTGTAGGATGTATAGGACAAAGATACAGGGGTTTAGAGGATCCCCGCCTCCCCAACCACTGGTGCACTAGTTTACGTTTTAGATCATGAGTGCATACTTACACACACTATAGGGGTTATTCACTAAACCGTTCGGTGCAATTCCGGGCCAATTCCTCTTTTTCACTAAGCTATCAATTCACCAAATACTGGCGATTTGACAACAAACTACGATGTAGTTTGCCGCAATTCGGCTGCATTCGGCAGCATCAAAATTGCCCTGTAGAAGACTATTTTATCTTCTATTCACAGGACGCCAAATTGCACTGAAATTCCAGTAAATGCTCTGATTTTCGGTGTTTCAGTTTGACAGGTTTAAACAGATCAATCCAATAGCATTCAATGTAACGGAATATCTGTTTAAATTTTTTTTAACAGACCATTCATTTTTTTCTCATTTTCAGCAAAAAACCCTTTTTATTTTTTAGAGCACCTTTTGTATTTTTTGTATTTTATTGTTGACAATTTTGTTTCTCAGCTTTTTTAAAAGGTGTTTTTTTTATTCTGTAACAGACCTTTTTATTATTTTTTAAAGTACCTCTATTTATTATTTAGACACTTTTTATTGGTTTAAACACCTATTAGGAGAAAAGGAGATGGTTGTTTTTTTTTTCAGTTTGGTGGAATTCGGCAAGGTTACTTTGCTGCTCTTCAGTGCTCATCGGCTATGTTCTCCAGCATTTCGTGGGGCTCTGGCGACTCCGTCCTCGACACACTATGGTGACCATCTGGTGAATAGTGACTTCACTGAAAAGCTGGTGAAATGGAATCACCAAAGTGCACTGGAATGCGCTGAAGTGAAAAACACTGAAATGTTGCTGACATTTTGCTTCTTTGTGAATAAGCCCTTATGTCACCTCCTCCATACCTGGTCCCATCACTGGAAATAAATAAGCGAATTTTTGCAGCGGCATTGTTCACTTTACCTGTGCAATGATACCTCACTTGACCTTATGGGGAGAAATGAATGGAGATACAGGGGTCCAAAAGATGGACACCACATTCATACTTGATCCCAGTATGAGAATTCCGAGTTATTGGACCCACATTGCTCCCTTTATAATTGAAAAGTAGTCAATGCTTCAGCATTAGAACAACACAGCTTTACTGTTACATATAACATGGACATGGTCAGACTCTGGCTGTGCTGCCTTAGGGCAGATGGATTGAAAGGGCCCTATTACGATGGTGGCGTTAAAATGCGGCACAAAGGAGGAAAAACTGTGCCCACAGTTTTCCCCCTTGCGCCCGCTTTTTAACGCCACATCACAATGCAGGCACAAAATATGCTGCCTGCATTGTTTGCGGGCGGTAAAATGCTGGATGCGTTGAGTTTCTTCTGGCCGGTCACATGACCAGCCGGATCTCGCCTTGCGACAGCCGGCCGGTCGGCGTAAGGATACACAGGAGGAGACTGGGGGGACTTTTTCACCCAGTCTTTACCTGCTCCCGCCAGATGGAGGAGGCGGTTGGAGCCACAGTCCTTGCCGCGGGACAGAGGGTAAGTATCTGGTTTTTTTTTTTCTTTGCTGGTGTTAACGGATTCTGCAGAAGCGGAATCCGTTAACACCAAGTCCTGGCTCTAGTTAACTTTTCACTGACCAGAGCCGGACATTAATCAGCGCTGGGACTTTGTAATCCAGCGCTGATTAACACTTTGCGCTCCCCATGTTAAGTATAGGGAGCACATGTGCAGTAACCTCGCGCAGAGGAGCGCAAGGTACCAAACGCAAACGGTTTTTTTAAGCCGTTTGCGTTTGGATTTTAATATGCGGTAAATACCGCAGGTAACAGTAGTGCTCATGCATGTGAGCGCTACCGTTAGCGTTCAGAGTGTAATAGAGCCCACAGTGTTTAAATAGAAATGTATGTGTTTCATGTTAGCGCCATCTAGTGGCTGTTTTATTTCATATCACCCTGGTATTCAGCCAGCCTTAACAGGATCTTGTGGGCTGGCCTGTCACATGCTTCCTTGCTACAGCAAGGGATTGTGGGACGAAGAACCTCATTTCCTTAACACAGGAGTTGAAAGACACATCTGGCAGCCATCTCTCTCCTCTATGGGAAGCATCGTCAGTAAGGACTTCAGTTAAACTGCCTCCTAGCCATCCCACAGTCCCTACCAGCTTTAGAAGCACCATATCTACTGTATATTTGTTTCCTCCTACATTGCAGCCATCTGCCTTTCATGTGGTCTAATCAGCAGTATAAAAAGTCAGAAGTTCTTATAAAAAAATAATAATAAATTCCTTTAAAAAAACACAACACAAACTACCTACAGGGTCCATTGGATGCTGTCGGTAGGCTGATAGTTACTAGGGAATTTCTCCACATATTCAGGTATAATCACTAAATTCCATGTTTTTTGCATGTGATAATGTTTGGCTTAGGCACCTGAAACACATTTTGTGACATAGACTCCCTGCTATTAAGTCTTCTGCAGGTAACAAATGGTTAATAAAAAAATATTGGATATTAATATACACTAAATATAAAGGATAGACTTATGTATACTATTTATCATCTCATCTTATTTCACCAAGTTCCTTCAAGCTGAACATTTTGTTCCTCCTGGAATAGTGAAACAAATAGTCCATGAGATACAGAGCTGCTGGGCTTATGGGACCTGGAACTCTCTGTGCAGTATCGGCCGCTGGGGTTCACACACACAGACATTACATCATTTGTTCTATGTGTTAGGAAAAGTATAAATATCCTTTAAACATTTACAAACAGGAACATTATTTCATTATCTTTTTATTGCAGGAGTCAGTGAGGTTTGAAACGGAGGAAAAATAACACGTGGAATCCTGAGAATGGATCATACGGCTCATACCCTTCCAATGGTGAGACACTCAATATGACATTAATCTGAATTAGAGAGAGTTACAGAGAATGGATCATACGGCTCATACCCTTCCAATGGTAATGTATCCATATTATATTAATCTTGTGTTTCTGGGGAAAACAGAGGAAAATCAAACATTATCTTTATAATGGACATTCCGCACCAGTGTTGAGACATTATTGTTACTGTTACTTGGAATTACTGTTGGGAGATTTGGGACTTCAGTTCTGGAGAATCTGACACATCATTTTATTCCCCAGCCCTCTCCTATGTCCATGTTACCCTGTTCCTATAAGAGTGATGAGTGTTTGTATTATGTGGTAATGTTGTTATCGTTAATATCAATATTGTCTGTGTTTATGTTACTGTTATTATTTCCAGTATCATTTACTGCGTGTGTCACTGTGGCCCTTTCCGAGCCCCCCCAACCCAATGTATGGAATATGTCTTAGATCTGTAAAAGCATTAAATGGTCATTGTTTGCCAAACATTATTACTTCATTACAGTATTGTCTGCTTGTGCAATGTCTTATTTGTTATTCAAGATACTCAAACAGTCTGATGCTCAGGCGGTGATTACACAGCACCCTATTGTTTTATGCCTGGATAGTAAAATAGGCTCTGGCTACGTGGGCAGTGGGTGAGTTGAGGAGGAGGGGAGAACCAGGGTGTTATCTCCCATTTCCCTGTTTGCACTATATATTTTTGGCTCATATGATTCATTAAGTTCTACCTGTCTGTCTGTTCTGCTCCAAGATCTGAGTGCTGCGTCAATTCTCACCCATCTCACCTCTTACCCATCCTTAAGCTTCAGCTTAGGGCTGAAGAATGGCACAGAAGACTGCTGGTGGGAGAAGGGGGTCTGGAAAGCAAGCGGCATTAAGAGATGTGACCTAGTTGGGATGCGGAGATCTGTTACAGACAGAAAATTCTTAGTATAAATCTAATGGTACGTATCCCAGCATGGATGAAAAGTTCATTATTTTGTCAATGAAACTCACTATAAAAATCATTTGGGTTCCCTGTGAATTGTCAATTTTTTTAATATAGTCTTCACCTTACATCCCACAGAGTGCGCCTCCTCAGTGCACACAACCACTCCAATGTTCCTCAATGCAGACCTTTTCATTAGGTATGAGCCGAACACCCCCTCGCATTCGAACTTGAACAATTTCAAAAGTTTGAATTCGAACGTGAACACGATGCAAACTCAATGCAAGTCAATGGGACTCGAACGTTCGAATTTTAGAGTGCCCTCCAAGAGGGCATATATGCAAGATATTTGTCATAAAAGGTGTATGGGGGTCCGGGTAGTGCCCTGGGGGATAGGGAACAAGGAAAAAAAGTTAAAAAAAAAAAAGTTTTTAAGGAACAGTGATTTTTCCACGACATAAAGGTTAAGAATAAAAATGAAAAATTCCTTCAAATATCATGCCTAGGAGGTCCCCATAACCTGCTCGTGAAGTGGTGGATTTGTAGGATGTATAGAAACATTTAAAAAGAAAAAAATTACATTTCAAATGACGGTAAATGGTTTTCTTTTAATCTATTTATAAACAACTGCTCGGGGGCGGCAGCCTGTATGAAAAGAGGAGACGTTTTAAGACACGCAGAACAAGTTTAGTGATTTTTTTGGCTAGATTATGGTGAAACTTATGCAGGCTTTGGATGAAAGTAACAATACCGTAGGTGCTTTAAAATTGGGCCCTTAGTGTTGGCAACAGTGCCGTCACACCGTAACCACTCTGTGGTATTGTTGTGAAAGAGTGCAGGGTTGGACCCTGTGGTCCAATATTAAAATTATATAAATCTGGTAATATAGGCGTCAGTGTCAGTGCAGCCAAATATTAGGCCTTTGGTGGCAGCAAGTGCCTTCACACCGTAAAACCCCTTTGTGGTATTGTGGAAGAGTTCAGTGGTGGAGGTTTTGGGAATGCAGAAGACATCCCCGATCTATTCAGTTACATCAGCATCAGGGGATTGATAGCTGCTGATCCAGGACTGATTCATTTTTATAAATGTCAGCCGGTCTACAGAGTCGGTGGACAGACGCACTCTTTTATCTGTGACAAAACCTCCAGCGGCACTGAACGTCCTTTCAGAAAGCACGCTGGATGAAGGGCAACCTAGTAGCTCCATAGCATATTGGCTAAGTTCTGGCCAGTGATCCAATCTCAACACCCAGTAAGCCAGTGGATCATCTGCTGTAAAGGTATCCAGGTCTGCCCTTGCCCCTAGGTAGTCCTGCACCATATGGTGAAGACGCTGGCAATGGGTGCCTACATTTGACGTCGGGACCACTAAACCTAACATCTAGCAGCCACACAGGCCAGGGAGACAGCACCAACAATATACACCACAGACTGAGATCAATATACGTTTGTACTGCGCTATAGTGTATGGCAGGATGCAAGCACACCAGCAGTAACAAGCAGCGGAATATACCAGACAGGGGCACAGAGTGAGAGTAGTTGTTATAACAAAACCGGGTCAGCAATGTTTAGGCACTTGTGCTGTTCTACTGTATATGGTGAGAATCGGCACACACCAGTAGCAACAGGAGGCAAACAGAACAGGCAGGGAGTACACAGAGAAAATAGTCAAATGGCAAGCATAGTTGGCAAACAGATAGGGTCCTCAGAACAGGCAGGGTCAGTAACAAATATTCAAACTGATTTGGTAAGCTAGCGATGCGGGAATGAAACTCCACAGCAAGGCAAGGTGTACAGCGCACGCTCCTGATTTAAAGGTCCCGGCGGCTCCGCGTCATCACGCCGCTCCCTGCCCCCTGATCACTCACAGCTGCACCGGGTGCCGCCGGAGCTCCTAGCATTCGGCCAGCTGGCGGCACCATGCGTTCGGCCCCCCCCCCGATCACCACCCGGGCCCTGGATGTCACAATATTACAATTCAAATGCAAAAGGGTTAAGAAACCAAATTTGTAAGAAGAGTAATTAATGCAGAATATGAATCCTCACACTGCCGGGCAGCACCTCTACAGTCTGACGCTAGCTTTAACCGGCGCGCTGTGTGCAGTTTCTGAGAAGATATGCTATTAGTGTAGCGAGGAAGCCGGCTGCGCATTTTGCATCGGTCCCTCTACACTAATAGTGTATCTTCTCAGAAGCTGCACACAGCGCGCTGGTGTATGCAGCTTCTAACAGCGTGGGAGACGGGAGGCTGTGCTTGTTGGTGGATTCAGGAATCAGGTGAGTATTAGAAAGAAAAAAAAGAGTTTTATTTTATGTTCCCGAGGACATTTAAAAATGTGTCGCCTTAACTTAGCCTGGTGGTCAGTCAGTGGGGGTCCCTGGATCCTGGTTTTTGGGGGGGATCTGCCATGGCCGTAGGTGCAGTGGCTCCCTCCCTGCCCTGCCCCTCTGCCACATGCACCCAGCCGGCTAGCCCACACAGTCGCAGCTCTGTCATCCGGGGGCTGCATGCTCCTCAAGGGGGTCCTTGGGAGGCCCCGGCGGGCAGCCCTTTATAGTGCCTGATTAGAGGGCCGTGTCTGCCTGATGTTTTAGCAACAAGAATGTTTTATCCTATAGGTTTCAATGTTAAAAATATTCCTGTTTTAATTCAATATTTAATAAACCATTGCTTATAATATTCTGCAGTAAAGAGTCTTTATTTTTAGATTTGTTAGGATTTTTTAAACATTTTTTAAAAAAAGGAAAATTATTTTTTTTCAAACTTTTTGCGAACGGTCTGAAAGGTCGCGAACTTTCGAACTGCCGATGTTCGATGCGAACATCGAACCGATTCAAACCGGCAGCCCATCCCTAATCACCATAGAGAAGCAATGGTTAACCTATTCAGAGACACCAAACAGCACCAAAATGTTAGTGAAATGCCATGATGTTCAGTGGTTTCATTCGACAGGTTTAAACAGGCGAATTCCATAGGCTTCAATGAAAAAAAAAAATCCTCATTTTTATTCAATATTTCTTCAACCGTTTATTATTTTCACTTGCAGAAAAAAGTCTAAATAATTTTTTAGGCTTTTTTGGGGAATTTTTTTCCTAATCTTTTTTTTTAACCCCTTAAGGACGGGAGTAATTTTACAACTTCGGCACTGTTTCGAAGTAGAAGTTTGCTGAGCTCATTTTGACCGTTTTTAAACGCGGTTTTAAGTCACGTATTATTATACCACCCAGACAAATTATATATCGTTCTTTCCGGAAGACTTGGAAGATTAATAATATATCATTATTATATGTATAGGTCATGCCCTGCCAAAATGCTATAACAAAAAATGTTAAGAAAAATTAAAAAATTTGAATTTTCAATAAAATTTCAATCATCCACAGTACGTAAAGTATTTTTTTTTTTAAATTTTATTATCAGAGCCTTTGCAGTCATATGCTATGGGGTAGACTTGTTAAAAATGTTAGAACGGGGAACCCATCTTTTTTTGGGGAGAAATGGCGTGATTTTAGCTAAACCCCTCCCAAAAAAAATCATTAGTGAAGCATCATTGTTCACATTATAATTGAAATGTGAACAAGAGTGCTGCATTAAAAGAAAAAAGTGTTTTTTTTTATTAATTAATTATTTTTTTATTATTTTTATTTTTTAATATGCTACTCTTTTACTTTACTTATAACATGGTCATGTTTAATATCATTGAAAAAGCCATGCTCTGGCCTTTCCAGCAATACCAGACATGACCCCCTAGCTGCCACCGATCAGAAGATAAGGGGTTCAAAGAATCCCCCGATCTCCTCTGTGGGATTTACTTAGGAAATCCCTTTGCAGCTAGAGGTTCCTTGGTTAACTGACATCATCGCGCATGGCACGATGAATAAGTTGACGCGGAGGGGACCCAGAGGTGGGGCTACCATCCAAGATGGCGGCCCCCACCGGAAAAAGACCACAGTCTTGCACCGATTGGTGTCAGGCGGCTACCTGAAACTAAGGGGTTAGCCCCTACATCGCTGGAAAGGTCAGGCTGTGACCTTTCCAGTGATGCTGGCCACAGCCTCCTAGTCCCCGGTAATGGGGAGACAGAGGGATCCTTTGGTTCCCCCTCCCCTTCAGGTGCTTCCCCTGCTCCTGCGGGGATGGACGCCTGAAACTGACGTCATCGCGCCCCCGGCGCGATGACGTCAGTGCACTTGGAGGAGTGAAACACGCCGATCTGACTCAGCGGGAGTCAGAGCAGCGAGGGAGTGACCGGAGGTGAGTATGGCCGGAGGGGGGCTGCAGACGCCATGGACATAATGCAGGACGTAATGGTACATCCTGCAGCGTTAAGGGGTTAAATAGCGTTTCTTTTTTTTCTGTAAAAGATCTTTATTATTATTATTCATAGGACCTTATATATAATTCCAGGCATTTTTGTGGAGTTGTTTTTTGCAAACACCTTTTAAAAGTTGCAGGGTTTGTTGCTTTTACCTATTCGTCGGCTTGTCAGATTTTTCCGGTGGCTGGTCGGCACTCAGTTCGGTGGGTCGTTGGCTTATTGCGGAACGAGTCGGCAGTTTTGCAGCCGATCGTAGGCACTCAGTGGATTTTCACAGTTTTTTTCACATCAATTCAGCATTTTTTTGCTGTTTTTTCGGATGCGTTTGGCAAGTTTTTGAGAGATTTTCCGATCGATTTGGCGGTTTTGCAGCAGTTTTTCAAATGCGTTTGGCAGCTAGTTCCTTGCACTTCAGGGACCCTGCTGTGAATTCAGCATTCACCGCAGGGTCGATGAATCAGACTAGCTGAAGTGCAGGGATTGGGAAAGCAATGTTATGACATTTCTGTGCTCTCTGAATAACCCCATTGTTCTCCTTTTCTTATTGATTTTCTGAAGCTGCAGAGCATTCTGGGTGTTGTGTGTCACTAACTGCCTGGCAGTGTCATTCCAAGAAAGTGTGTGTGTGCGCAAGTGTGTGTGTGTGTGGATATGGATTGAGCAGAGAAGGGGAACCAGAGCAGAGATCCTTTATAAATGCCAATACAGAAATTGTGCAAGATAAGTGGCACCATTGAGAGTTTAGAACCTTTCACTCCCAGCAATTTCTCTGTAAAGAACAAACAAAACATGAAAAAATCCTCAGCAAATTTACATTATTTTGTAATTTAAGCATCTTAGTATGAAACTTGTTATTTTAAAGTACATTTAAATGTTAATTTTCTATCCATTTTTCAAAAAAAATGTTATGATGAGATATTTTTTCAAAAGACCAACTCTTCATTCTTGATTTTGAAAACTAAAAAGTTCCAGCCATTCCTGTCTATCGGGAAAGAGTGAATAAGTGACAGTGTCTGTTGTTTCCTTTTCACAGGGAATATTTAAAACGAACCAGACAAAAATTACAGAATTCAAACTCATGGGATTACAGGACCTTCCGATCATTCGCCCAGTGTTGTTTCTTTTCATTTTCACAATCTACATGCTGACACTATGTGGAAACCTGCTTATTATCGTCTTGGTGGCCGTAGTTCCCAGCCTGAAATCCCCCATGTATTTCTTCCTCACTCAGTTATCCCTGTCTGACATCCTGCTCACCACAACTATAACTCCTAACCTCCTGCATGATATAATACATGAAGGATCCATGATAACCATAGCTGAATGTGCCACACAATATTATTTCTACGGGGTTTCAGCAGCTACAGAGTGTCTTCTTCTCACAGTGATGTCCTACGATCGATATTTGGCCATCTGCAAACCTCTACATTACATCTCTATAATGGATCTCAAGCTCCAACTCCTATTGGTTCTGTCCTGTTGGGTTTTATCCTGTATCGTAGTGTTATTCCTTGTGTGTCTACTAAGTAATATAATATTTTGTGGTCCTCATGTCATTGACCATTATTTCTGTGATCTTGAACCTATTCTTGAGTTTTCTTGTTCGGATCATACATTACTTTATATTTCAATGTTTGTCTTTGTTACACTGTTTGTACCTTTTCCCTTTTTCTATATATTGTTCTCCTATATCTCCATTTTTATCACAATCTCTCATATTTCTTCCACTGATGGGAAACAGAAAGCCTTCTCCACCTGCAGCTCTCACCTGATTGTAGTGACTATGTACTATGGGACTATAATTACTATTTATTTGGTTCCCTCTGAAAGACAGTCACATAACATAAAAAAAGTGATATCCCTTCTATACACCATGGGAACCCCATTTTTCAACCCAATTATATACAGTCTTAGGAATCAGGAGATAAAGAATGCTGTGACTGTTATTTACAAAATCTTAAAAAGAAATTAGTAAAATAAAGTGATATATATATATATATATATGTACAGTGGCAAGAAAAAGTATGTGAACCCTTTGGGATTACGTGGAGTTTTGCATGAATTGGTCATAAAATGTGCTCTGATCTTCATCTAAGTCACAACAATTTGAAAAACACAGTCTGCTTAAAATAATACAACACAAACATTATATGTTTTCATGTTTTTATTGAACAGAACATGTAAACATTCACAGTGCAGGGTGGATAAAGTATGTGAACCCCTAGCCTCATGACTTCTCCAAGAGCTAATTGGAGCCAGGAGTGAGCCAACCTTGAGTCCAATCAGTGTGATATTATTGGATGTGCTGCTGAAAGCTGTCCTGCCCTTTAAAAGCACACACCAGTTTTGGGTTTACTGGTTTCAAGAAGCACTGCCTGATGTGAACCATGCCTCGCAGAAAAGAGCTCTCAGAAGACCTACGATCAATAATTGTTGACTTGCATGAAGCTGGAAAGGGTTACAAAAGTATCTCCAAAAGCCTTGATGTTCATGTGTCCACGGTAAGACAGACTGTCTACAAATGGAGAAAGTTCAGCACTGTTGCTACTCTCCCTAGGCGTGGTCGTCCTGTAAAGATGACCGCAAGAGCACAGTGCAGATTGCTTAATGAGGTAAAGAAGAATCCTAGAGTGTCAGCTACAGACTTACAGAAATCTCTGGCACATGCTAACATTATTGTTGACACATCTACAATAAGGAAAACATTAAACAAGAATGGAGTACATGGGAGGACACCATGGAGGAAGCCATTGCTGTCCAAAAATAATATTGCAGCAGTTTTGAAGTTTGCAAAAGAGCACCTGGATGTTCCACAGCACTACTGGCAAAATATTCTGTGGACAGATGAAACCAAAATTGAGTTGTTTGGAAAAACTATGTGTGGAGAAAAAAATGCACAACACACCAACATCAAAACCTCATCACCACTGTAAAACATGGCGGAGGAAGCATCATAGTTTGGGGCTGCTTTGCTGCCTCAGGACCTGGACAGATTGTTGTCATTGATGAAAAAATGAATTCTAGAGTTTATCAAGACGTTTTGCAGGAAAACATAAGACCATCTGTCCGCCAACTGAAGCTCCGCAAAGGATGGGTGATGCAAAAGGACAATGACCCAAAGCATACAAGTAATTCAACAAAAGAATGGCTTCAACAAAACAAAATACGCCTTCTGGAGTGGCCCAGTCAGAGTCCTGACCTCAACCCGATTGAAATGCTGTGGCATGACCTTAAGAGAGCGATTCACACCAGACATCCCAAGAATATTGCTACACTGAAACAGTTTTGTGCAGAGGAGTGGTCCAAAATTACTCCAGATCGTTGTGCAGGTCTGATCTGCAACTACAGGAAACATTTGGTTGAGTTTATTGCTGCCAAAGGAGGGTCAACCAGTTATTAAATCCAAAGGTTCACATACTTTTTCCACACTGCACTGTGAATGTTTACATGTTCTGTTCAATAAAAACATGAAAACATATAATGTTTGTGTTGTATTATTTTAAGCAGACTGTGTTTTTCAAATTGTTGTGACTTAGATGTTGACTTAGATTGTTGTGACTTAGGCTAGGGTCAGACGAATGCATTTTTCACGTTGTCCGTGAAAAAGTGCGTTCGAACGAATGGACTTTTTTTCATGGAATACGCGATAGTGGTCATACGATGCGCATTTTCGTCCGTGATTTTGTACGGATCATCAATAAAACCCTTTTTGCATCTGGACGTTATGTTGGCCGGACGTGTGCAGCGTCTGACGTCTCCCAATCACGCAAACACGCAGCTATGCGGCCGCAGCGCACTCTGTACGTCAGTAGTAGCGGTTTGACGTTCTCGAAAAAATGCGTTCGTTTGCCAATTGCATTGCACGGACGAACTTTCGTGCGGCCGTTCGTCGTATGTTCCCCGGCATTGGACGTCATTTGCTGCTAGCACGGCCGTGATTTCGTGCGGCTAAACGCACGTTAAAACTGCGCTCGTCTGACCTTAGCCTTAGATTCATGCAAAACTCCACGCAAGCCCAAAGGGTTCACATACTTTTTCTTGCCACTGTATATAAATATTGAATTATAACTGCAACAGTTCAGACTTAGCCTTCACCTTGGTTACACAATCTTCGTAACTAATTAAAAGTTAGGGCAGAAATAATGAAATGTTTTTGGTTAAAATGTAAAATTAACTTCTTCACTAAAAAGTGACATTTAAAACAAAATTCTCATCATAACATTTATGTGCTAATAACTAGGGATGAGCCGATCACCCCCGTGTTCGGTTCGCATTCGAACTCGAACAATTTCATAAGTTCGAGTTCGAGCCGAACTCAATGCAAGTCAATGGGACTCAAAAGTTTGATTTTTAGAGTGCACTGCAAGAGGACATATATGCAATATATTTGCCATAAAAGGTGTATGGGGGTGCGGGTAGTGCCCTAGGGGACAGGAAACAAGGACAAAAAGTTTTTTTAAAAAAACGTTTTTAAAGGGACAGTGAGTTTTCCATGAAATAAAGGTTAAGAATAAAAACGAAAAATTCCTTCAAATATCGTGCCTAGGAGGTCCCCATAACCTGCCTGTGAAGTGGCGGATTTGTAGCATGTCTAGAAACATTTAAAAGACAAAAAAATATATTTCAAATGACGGTAAACGGTTTTCCTTTATTCATAAACAACTGCTTGGGGCAGCAGTCTGTATTAAAAGAGGAGACATTTCAGGGCACACAGAACAAGTTTAGTGATTTTTTGGCTAAATTATGGTGAAACTTATGCAGGCTTTGGATGAAAGTAACAATAGGTGCTTTAAAATTGGGCCTTTAGTGTCGGCAACAGTGCCGTCACACCGTAACCCCTCTGTGGTATTGTTGTGGAAGAGTGCAAGGTTGGACCCTGTGGTCCTATATTAAAATTATATAAATCTAGTAATATTGGCGTCAGTGTCAGTGCAGCCAAATATTGTGCCTTTGGTGGCAGCAAGTGCCTTCACACTGTAACCCTTTTGTGGTATTGTGGAAGAGTTCAGTGGTGGAGGTTTTGTGAATGCAGAAGAGATCCCTGATCTATTCCGTTAAGTCAGCATCAGGGGATTGATAGCTGCTGATCCAGGACTGATTCATTTTTATAGATGTCAGCCGGTCTACAGAGTCGGTAGACAGACGCACTCTGTTGCCTGTGACAAAACCTCCAGTAGCACTGAATGTCCTTTCAGAAAGCACACTGGATGAAGGGCAACCTAGTAGCTGCATAGCATATTGGCTAAGTTCTGGCCAGTGATCCAATCTCAACACCCAGTAAGCCAGTGGATCATATGCTGGAAAGGTATCCGGGTCTGCCCCTGCCCCTAGGTAGTCCTGCATCATACGGTGAAGACGCTGGCAATGGGTGCCTACATTTGACATCCCAGTGCCTGGAAAGGTGTTACACAAGTGTCGCTTTAGAGCGTCCTCAAGATTTTTCATCCTGTGCTCCCTCTGTGCGGGCAGGATGAGCTCTGCAACTTTACCCTTGTATCGTGGATCAAGAAGGCTTGCCAACCAGTAATGATCCCTCTCCTTGATAGCACGAATCCTGGGGTCCTTTATCAGGCTTTGCAGGAAAAGGGAGTCCATGTAGCATAGGTTGGAGGTGGCATTGGCTTCTGAGTTTCCTGGTCAATGAGGATGACCCCATCGTGCACTTCCTCCTCCCAGCCACGTACTAGTCCTTGGGTTTCTGGGCACACAAAACCCTCCCTTGAGGAATCCCCACCTTCAATGCCCCCACTAAAATATTCCTCCTCCACCTCATCCTGTGTGATCTGAGGAGGACCCGCTGGATTGCTGTCTGCGGAAAGACTGGGGCCTTGAGAGCTAGGGCAGGCCTCCTCTTCCTCCCACTGCTCTGCCTCTAGAGCCACATCTATAATTCCCCACAGAGTGTGCTCCAGCAGGAACACTAAAGGAATTATGTCACTGATGCATGCACTGTCCCTGCTCACCATCCTCGTTGCCTCCGCATATGGTGACAGTACAGTGCATGCATCCTTGATCATCAGCCACTGCGGGGGGAATCAAGTTGACCTGAACCTGTCCTTGTGACATACTCACACAGGTACTCGTTGATGGCCCTCTGCTGCTTGTGCAGACGCTGCAGCATTGCTAGTGTCGAGTTCCACCTGGTGGGCATGTCACAGATCAGACGGTTTGTGGGAAGGTGGAATTCTCTTTGAATTTCTGCCAGGTGAACACTTGCTGGGAATGACCATCTGAAGTGGCTGCAGACTTTTCTGGCCTGGCTGAGAAGCTTTGCCAGCCCTGGGTACCTGGTTAGGAAACGCTGTACCACCAGATTTAGGACGTGTGCTAGGCATGGTACATGCGTCAATTTACCCAGGTGTAGGGTGGAGAGAAGGTTGCTGCCATTATCACAAACGACCATTCCCAGCTCAAGCTGGCGTGGTGTTAACCATCTCTGCACCTGCCTCTGCAGATCTGACAGAATTTCTGGCCCGGTGTTGCTCCTGCCCCCTAAACAAACCAGCTCAAGCACAGTATGGCATCTTTTTGCTTGAGCCATTGCGTAGCCCCTGTCATGCGTTGGTTTAACTGCCACTTCGCCAGAGACACAGAAGGAGGAGGAGGAGGAGGAGGAGGAAGAGAGAGAGGTGGTGGTTGAGCAGACATACCTCATACAAGCAGTTTTCTGGAGGCGTGGTGGATGAACAAGCTGCAGCACAGAACCTCATCTTGGATCCCTCCCAGCTGCAATCAGAGTTACCCAGTGTGCCATGAAGGAAATGTAATGGCCCTGTCCATGCTTGCTGGACCACATGTCTAAAGTCACATGTACCTTGCTACTGACTGCCTTTCCCAATGACTCCATAACATTGCCTTCCACGTGCTGGTATAGTGCTGGAATGGCCTTCCGTGAAAAGTACTGGCGTTTTGGAAGCTGCCACTGTGGTACAGCACATTCAGCAAATTCACGGAAGGAAGCAGAGTTCACCAGCTGGAAAGGCAGCAGCTGTAATGCGAGTAATTTTGCTAAACTGGCATTTAGACGCTGTGCTTGGGGATGGTTGGGACTACATTTTTTCTTACGCTGCAGCAGCTGGGGCAACGTAATCTGACTGTGTAAATCTTCAGCTGATGGGATGCTGTCACATTCTGAGAAAGGACCTGGTACATCCATTACTGTAGCACCATTCCTGTCAGTAGAGGTTGGAGTTAATGACATGGCAGGACATATAGTGGGGGTAGAGACAGTTGAGGAGGACCTACACAAAGTTTTGCGCCAACGGGATGCATGGCAGGTGGTCATATGTCACCTCAAGCACATGGTACCCAAGCGTCTGATGTCTTTCCCACGCTTGAGCCTCATCTGACACAGATTACAAATAGCAACGGTGCGGTCTGCTGCACATTTCTTAAAGAACTCCCAGACAGCAGAGTTCCTGGATGTGTGCTTTGAGACAACAACGTTCTGCACCTGAGCAGCTCTGACATCTGATGCCTTGGACTGGCTAGTGCTATGGTTGGTAATAGAGGATGCTGTGCCTCGTGTTTGTTGTGCCTCCTCCTCCTCACTTGATTCCTCTGTTCGATTAGGCACCCAGGTGGAATCAGTGACCTCATCATCAATGTCATCACCCCTTATCTCCTCGTCACTGCAGCCAACTTGGCAGTATGCTGCAGCTGCTGGGGCAACATGAGTGCCAGTTATTTGTGTGTCATCACTGGCACCCCCTTCCTCTAGGTTGATTATACTCCCTTCCTCAACCTCAGAGATTGAATCAGAGCACTGTAGTTGCTGCGCATCCTCAAGCAGCATGTCACTGTCATTGTAGTCAATCAATTCAGCTGACTCCTCCTTGTGTGATAGTGAGGCTACGGCAGGAGTAGCTGTGGACATGGAGGCTGCATTAGATGCTTTGGCAGCTGAGGTGGACTGTAAAGCACTACAAGCCTGGCTGGCAGAGGACTGGGAGGATGAGGATGGCCTGGTTAGCCAATCAACCAAATCCATGTTGCTGCTGCTTAAGACGGCCAGCACCAGTTAGAAGGGACAAGCGTGCCCATGCAGAGGATGCACCAATTCCACGATGACCAGAGGCACAGCCTCCCGACACAGAGGCTGTTTGCCCTCTTATCTGTGTCTGGGATCATCTGCCTGTCCTTTTTGGTCTTTCTAACATGGTGAGTGATATATAGATTAAATATATACAGAACTCTGATTCAAATCTGGTATAAAGATTAAAGATTTCCAGAACTCTGGTATAACTCAGTGAGACAACCTGATTGCTGGCAGCCAGTGACAAGACACAGATTACAATTCCCAGAAACCTCCTATAAATCAGTGAGACCCCTGATGGGTGACAGTGAGAACACACAGATTAGAACAATTCCCAGATATTTTGTAGAAATGAAACCCCCACAATTGCTGGTGGCAGTGAGAACACAAAAATTACAACAATTCCCAGATATTTTGTATAAATGAGACCCCCCAATAGCTGATAGCAGACTGGCAGTGAGAACACACACTAACAAAACAATCTCCTCTCAAAAAACACGTGCTGAAGGCCATGTGAAACCTTATATAGTGTGCTGCGGGACTTAGCTCTGTGAGCCCATGATTGGGCAAAATTTGCCCAATCAGGACTCTGCGCCGTGATTGGCACAGTCTTGAACCTGTCTTGCACCTGACCTGTGGTCAGGTGCAAGGCTGTAGCCAATTACAAGCTTCAGGCCAGTGGAAAAGTGCATTGTGGTCCATTGTGGGCGAACATTCGGCGAACACAAGGAAATGTTCGTAGTTCGCGAACAGGCGATGTTCGAATCGAACTCCGAACCGATCGACCCGAGCAGCTCATCCCTACTAATAACCTGCACCCCTGAAAACGCGTGTCAGATGCAGGGCGCAATGACATTATAATATATTAATTGAAATTCAGATGTAATTGGTTTATTAATTGATGCTGACTTGTCGCAGTGATAGGAATTTAAAAATCGTTATTGAATTCATGTGTTGCCAGTGCTGAGTCCATTTGTTGGATGGTTACCTATTGATTGTGGAAGCAAGTTATTAGTAATACAATGTAACTGCTGATGTAACGGTGCGCTAACGGCGCTACCCTGGAGTAGCGTTTCTTTGGATTCTATAGGACAGATTCTTGAACATAGACAGCAGGAAAGGCTGTAGTACCTTGATTCCCACCCCAGGGAGGTACTACAAGAAACCTAATTATCACCTCAGCTCCAAATGGGTTTGTGGCCAGGAGGTCGATGGGTGTAAACACATTAACTATCTGTGTCCTGACACATAGACATGACGTGATCCAGGAACAAATGTGAACAAGATTGCTGATGCAAGACTTACTTTTGAGACATACAGAGCGGGAACACTTGTGTTCATTAGCCTGTATGGAAGGCCTCAGCCAGAAATAGATCAATATCAAGAAATCAGACACCAGGCGATGCAAGAACTTGAACTACACTAACTCCAACTTACTCCCACGACAGTTCAAAGAGCAGCTCCACTCATCCTCTTTTAAAGGCTGATGGCTCCTCGCAATTATGCTAAGCCCCGCCCTCTCAGATGCTGCTTTGCCAGCTCTCAGTACTGGCAACAGGCTAGCCAGCGATGCCACCGGGCACCCTGACCCCTCCAGGATGCGCTGTGGGGGCCAAGGATGTTACAGCTGACCATTTGTAATTAGGGCTGAGTGCCCTAACAGCCGCTAAGAGGAAATATATTGATAGTCTAAAGCTGCTAATTGAGTGCTTGGCGTTAAACAACAGAGTGCTGTTGGTGTTGAGCAAGTTGAATAGATGGTCGCCACATGACTATAGAAGTGAGATATTTTAAATCTGGCCCAGGGGCACTAAGATGGTATATAAAGTTCAAAGGAGAGACAAACATCTATTGAAGGCATCTGAAATTTATTGTAGCAGTTATACTGTATCTTCAGGTCATATTAGTAGAAAACGGTTAGAATCTTCTATTAGAAAAATATAGCTAATCGAGTTTATGGGTGATTTTGATTATGAAACCTAATATTCTATTTCAAATTTGTTAAGCTTACCGTCACCAGACGATAGACGAATATGGAACCAAATCCTGAATGAACAACAGGGCCGTAGCCTAGTATGGTTAACTGATGCACAGTAAAGCAGCACGGTATAACTTTAACTTGTTACATCTGAAATAGGTAATTAAAATATACCTTGTCAGGATAGTGAGGCAGAGATATTTAAGGGATTCTGTTGCATTTGTAGACCCGTTTTAGATACAGCTGGAACGAGATAGAGAGATAAAAAAAGACACTAAAATAAGTGTCCTTTAGTCAGGCATCTTTCTCTCTGATGAGTTTATCTGTTGCACTGCCTTATGTAGCGTATGTGATGTACATAGAGTCTCAGATTACAGGCCAATAGACAGTTTCAACATCAGACATAGTTCAACCCACCACAACAATCCATCATACATAGTAACAGGAAAGAGATTTTTTTAATATTTATGCCCGGCAACAGTGAACCAAGGGGCCACTCTCTGCAGGATGTCTGGTTACAATTAACATTCCTCAATTTCAACAGGATATGGATACCAAAGATTTTAAAGTGAGCTAAAGGCGGCTAAAGGGAAGCTAAAGGGAAGCTTTCATATGTGCTGAAGATACACATTAAAAGATAATTATGTTACAACATCTAATACAGACATTATAGTAATGTACAGGTCAGCATATTCCAAGGTATCCGATTGAATTTGTAATATAATTAGCAATGCCCTAGAGCCCTTATATACAGGGCTATTCAGAAAGATGTGAAAACCTTGAGAATGACTGGAGAATTGAAAATTCTAGGTCAAAATAGTCAAAACAGAAAAATTTTCCCATTTATCTCACTTTCCAAATTGGCTATTTTGTCTAGATTGTTCATTCTCCTGGCAATTCTCAAGATTTTCACCTCTCTCTGAATAGCCCTGTAAATGATACTTTCAAACAATAGGTGGGACCGTTACCACTTAAAGTATCACCCTGAACAAGTCAGAATCCAGTCTTTTATTTTTCCTATGTGTTGTCATTTATGTGTTTTAATAAAAATCTTGTTTTAATATTACCAATAAAGGTTATATTTTACTTAAATTGTATGGTCCATTTGTTAGGCTAGCGATTCCGAAGAGCGGCCAAGTCATTGATAGTATAGGGTTTCTATACCCATCACATGGGCATTGTTTAGGGGACTGCTAACTGGATTTTTAAGATTCCTTAGTAGAATTAACATTTATTTAAAACACAGACTGCAAAGCTAAAAATTAAATATCGAGTAATTTAGAAATTTTGCACAGAGATTGTTCTGAAAAATTGAATTAATTTAAAATTGTTCATTTTTAATTTTTAATGCATTTATTCATTGCAGAGACAGTGTGCTCTATTCCATAGTTGATGCTGATTTAGCATCACGATAAGTAAATGTTAGCGCATGGATTAGTAATTAATACTTCTGGCATTAATATTACAAAGGTGACGTTACCCTGGGATAAAATTAATTAAGTTAAGTTGTCAGGTATATTACACAAAGGAATTTTAAAATGGATGCCTGTAGCCATTTTGTTTTTAAAGACAGTTTCTTTTCTTTAAAATTTTCTCTAGGTTTAGAAATGAACAAGATATTTTTTACAGAGTTCATTCCTGGGTGAAGTCTTTTATATATTTTTTTTAAGAAGTGCCAGACATGAAGGAACCTAGAATGTTTGTTTGTGATAAGGCTAGGGTTAAGTGCTAAGACGTGTCATAATTAAATTTATTGGTCTGTCTTAAGTTTTAAAACAAAAGATATTTTGTCTTTTGGGTATAGGAATAAGAGTTAATATTCTGTAATATAGATTTATATTTACAAAATATATGTTTATAATCAAGGTATATTTTATTATATTTACAGTAGGAAATATATACTCCAATAAATATTGTAGAAAGTATATAATTGGTAAATAATAAAAAATTACTAAAGAATAGATTCTGTTGAGTTAACCAGAAAAGAATTTAGCTGATAGAAAGTAATTTCAAAAGGGAGTAGGGATATAAATCAGATGGAGACATCGTGTCTAGTGACTGAGAAAGAGGTTCTTTGTTATGTCAGATTGACCTTTTGACCCGAGATAGGAATATTAAAAAGAAATGGTGGAATTAATTAAGAAGTGCAATACTGCCCTCTAGAGGATAGTAAATATTATAATTGATATACCAATAATATTGCCAGTGACGTCAAATTGGCTATAATAAGTGGCAGTGTTGGTTGCAAGTCAGTCGGAGATTTCAGCATTGAGAGACTCACACCGCAATGCATTCAGACGTCCATTATTCATGACACTCTGAGAGTCCAAGATTCCAACACTCAGACTCACACCACGATGCAGGCAGATCCCAAGACATGAGGCAATCAAGATTCTCACCAAATCTCTAACTCACATGTATTGATTATCTGATCGATAATCTTCACACATTCCAAAATTATTACATCAGGAATTCCAAGGCAGACTTATCAACATCCAAATTGGACAGGTAATGTATAAAAAAAAAATAATTAATGTAAATATATATATTTGTAGATATTCTTGCAACGTAGACTGAGATTTCTCAGATATTTGGGTTAGATCCAAATTCTAAGTATTTTCTATTCTGCAGATAGAAATATGAAGAAGTGGATATAAGGATTTATTCCTAAAAGAAATGTTGTAAGATTGATACCAATATATATTGAATTTGGAAATTACTGTGATTAAAATTAATAAGCAAGGAATTATATAACTACAAAATAAAAAGCAAAAGATTAGAAGTTTGATTCTCGAGATTAGGGGAGGATTCACTAAATAAGTTTTTATTACTTATCATTAAATTAGCTCATCTTTTGTTGATCCATGTAGCATAGAGATATATATATATATATATATCTATAAGAGCTGGCTGGTTAAACATTGTTTGCTGGGAAATGCATGTTGTATTAAGCAGAAATGTTTATTAACCATTTGTGTATTAGTTACTAACTGATAAGGTAAATGATATTAATAATATATGCAGTTACTAACCGGAGATACATATTTTGTGAAAATAGTTTTTATATGCTGATGGATTGTGGTTTGTAAATTTTTGTTTATGATATGAGATTTGAAACTTTTTTGTATACGTAATAAATATATATATATTTTTATCCGATTATTGATTATTGTATTTTTCAAAGCAAAACACAGACAATTAAAAGAATTCAGGATAATTTCTAAGAAATATAAACGATTGATATTTGTGTCTCGTATAAGTTTCTTATGAAATAATAATCCCTGATATATTGGAGGCAACTGCCGAGATAGGTCCAGTAAGTCCAATATAGACATATTGGAGGCTTGGCTGATAAATCCAATATATAACGTGTTGTATTCACGTGCAGAGATTATATCCGACAAATTGGAGGCACTGTGCTGAGATTGTAGTTTTTGTTTGGAATATAATTGTCAGTATTGTCTGATTAGACAGAGATAAAATATATATATATATTTTGACTCCTTGTTGTATTTTGACTTGTGGTTTTACGGTTGTCTACTAAACAGTGTAAAAATGTCAGAGTCAGAATCTGAGATTCAGGAAGATGTAGAGATACATGCTAATCAAATAGTATTGATAGATGTTATGTCTTATCTAAAGGACAAGTTACACGTCACAGACAATTTATTTGATTGGATAAAAGAATTGCAAGCAAATATATCTAATTATGTTGATTCAATCTGGTCAGATCAATCAAATTTTCTTGAGTGTTTGCGAAAGATAAGTGCAGCCACAAATAAAAAAGACAAAGAGATTTTTGTTTTAAAAATTGTTCCATGAATGCATATGCTTGATCGCAGAAATGAACAAGAGATTGAATGATGACAAAGAAACCAGAGACAGATTAGAAAATAAAAATTGTGACTTGCATGATACCGTAAATAAATTAAAAGATGAGTCAGAACGAATGATAATGGAGTTGAAAGTGTGTGCAAGAGAAAAAGATCAATTGCAAGATGAGATTGCTCAATTATCCAAATTAAATAAGGAGCTGAACAAAAAATTGTCGAGAATGAAACGCGAACATGAGAAATTCGCTGATGAGCTACGTCAGGTTGAAACTGATGTTCGAAGGGTTAAAAATCCTTCGTTAGAGAAGTTCCCTTTGAAAGCTTTGAGTCATAACTCACTGATAAGGCTTGACAGCTCTGTTTATCTGGAGAGTGAGCAGAGCGAATGTGAAAGTGAAACTAAATCTCATGAGGAAAAAAGAGCGAAGCCTCTTACACAGAGTGATGTGATTTGAAATACTCCTATCAGCCACAGCCTATTAAGAAATCTCATAAAGTTCAGAATTTAACGAAAATCGTTAATTTCTTAAAAAACTCAGTAGGTATTTTTGACCTTAAGGCATCGCCAAAAATAATAAATCATTTAAATATGTTTGAAGAAACTTTGGCAATATTAGGAATTAATTCAGATGCTCAGAAAATTGAGTTGATCCCATGGGTCTTTGAAGGCAAACATAGGTATTTTTTTCAGTCTTTGAAAGAATCTGGTATACGGAACTGGAGTAAAATAGTCTCCGTGGTCAAATCTGAATTTGGGCCTCACCGCACCAGTCTAGCTGTGAAAAGAGCAATTTTAACTCTAAAATGCAGACGTGAATTTCTTTCAGTCCTTAAAAATGCGTACAGCTTGGCTGAAAGAAACCCAGATTTTGAAAACCCTGAATTTATCCAATTATTTTATGACGCATTGCCAAATAAAATAAAGGTTATTTTGGCAAGAGATTATGACCCGAGAAATGGTTTGGATTGGGTACTAAAAGAAAGTATGACCCTATTTACTGTATTTGAATATAGTGAAAAAACTCAGGGGAAAAGAGCGAAAAACTCACCTGAGGAAATAGCAGAAACTCACGTTAAAAAGGGTGATATTAAATTTGAGTCCCACAAAAAGAGTTATGCGGAAATATTGCGGGACTCCATACCTCAAAGGGAAAAATCCAAGCCTGATCAGGAAAGAGGGTTTGCCAGAGAAAATTCAGGAAGTAAATTTCAATCTAGGAAGCAATGGGTACCTAGAAGTCAGTGGGTTAAATCAAGGGAAAATGTACCTAGACAGGAAGCAACCAGAGGTAAGACTGAATCTGATGCGTCTGATAATGCGCAAGCTTCGTCCCCAAGGACGAATAGAAAGCGGAGATATAATGTACGCCAGTGTATTGGTCAAATGCAGGAAGATTTCCGTGGGCTGACAGAAAAACTGGATCAGATCACTCAGTTAATGACTGGAAATAACCCTGGTGAGGTTGTAAGCGATGCAACACCTGCAGCCCCACCCAACCAATGACTAGATGATGTTTCTGATGAAGTAACCAGTATCCATGACAATTTACCAGAAAGTGATGATGAAATGATTAATACAAATGTTTGTATGGTTGATGATTTAAACCCTTCCCTGCAAAGAGAAGGAAAATGTATTTTATCTCCCCAGACTAAGTGCGAGCAAGCTCAGAAGACTGGATCCGAAATGGAAAGCACAGCTGCCAAAAGCACGTTTGAGAGAGCAAAATCAGTCGGTAAAATCTGTCCAAAACCTAATTTCATATCTCACTCTAAATTTCTCTGTAAATTGCATAGCATTGAAGACCAATATTATGTGAATGTAGAATTACAAGATAATTTACCACATATTCTGTCCTTGCTAGACACTGGAAGCCAAGTTACGTTAATATCAGCACATTATTTTGAACAGGTCCAAGAACTGTCCTCCAGGAAGCCTAGATTAGATAAATCTAATGCTAATCTAGTGAGTGTGAGTGGCACATCTCTGAAAGTTCTGGGCACGGCTAAATTGGATTTTAAATTGGGAAATAAAGTAATTCGGCATCCAACGTTTGTTGTGGATCTCCCTCAAAATCGCCTAATTATTGGAATGGACCTTCTCAAAAGGTTAAATCCAATCATTGATTTTATCAATGAGGTTATTTGGTCCCAAGTAAATGTTCCAATCAGCTACGATAGATCCCAATCCCATCATGCTCAGCGTAACTGCCACGTGATTGAGGAAAGGCCGGATTCTATTGAAGTCCACTTCAGAAATAGCCAGACACCTGATATCTCTTTCTTAAGGACAAAGCCCCTGACTCCAGGAGAGCAGGAGGATAACACCATATGTGTTTCCCCATGAGAGAATTCGAGATATATGTCTGGAAAATGACGTGCTAACTATTCATCTCCACAAGAGGGAGACAGAACCAAATGGACATAGTGACCTTAAAGTGATCAGATACCCAAATCCTCAAGATGAGTGGATAACAGATCTAGATAATGACGGAGACAATCCTAATGTTATTGGAAAAAGTTATGTTATGTATTTCTAGAAGAAATAAAACTGCCAAGCTCAATTGCATGATTGTCATCCTAGATCACCTCAGGATATGTGAAGATGGAACAGCAGAAGACACTTAACTGGTATCATGTGAAGTAATGTTTTAATTAACATGTGATTCTTCTTCCCAGCATTCAGATGTTTAACTCAAGCTAGTAGACTAGATCCGTACGGTTAATTCAAATTAATCAGAGATCAGAGTATCTATAGGGAAATTGAGTGAAATCGCTAGTCTATGAATGGTTATTTATACTCTTTCTTTCAACAGAAATTGAGAAAAGTGGTTAATCCAAACTGCGATGCTTAATCCGCAAAGATGAATCGGACCACCAAGGAGACTGCGACTATCTGGAAATTCTACGGTTTTCCGCACAATTCCAAGCAGAGAATGCTAAAGACCCATGCGAATCAAGCTCATGCAAGCCTGAAAGACATGCTGGATAAAGCCAGGATACCGTTGATTGCTATGTACAGGAACCACCAAAGGAAAAGATTTGCTGCATATTTTATTGCAACTGCTGTTTGATACAGAGAGAGAAGCAAATGTTTACCGGAAGGATCTGGTACAAAACAAGAGAGTGTTCATACCCACACCAGTGATTCTCATGAAAGTTTCTAAAGAATCAAGAGTTGTTATCGAGAAGTTACTTTTTATAAATGAAGTCTGGTATGACGAGATGCAAATTGTTGTCGTATTCCAAGGGCAAGAGATACCCATGAATCCAGATTTGAAATCTTTGCTAAAGAACTAGCCTGACCATACTATTGAACTTCTAATAAAAAGATAATCTAACAACTTAAACTCCAATGTATTCACAGATTGATCATCAATTGCTATCTGCTTATAACGGGCCAAAGATTACAAAGATTGTGATTTGTATAGTAATTATGTTTCTAACTGTCTGGATGATTGTACTAACAAAGAAAGTACGTACATTGAAGTTTAAAAACACTGCATCTTCAATTATTAAATGGATGAAAGAAGAAAAACGTGTTGCGAAAGGTGGAAACCTAGCCTATTTGGTAAAGGGGGGAGATATTGTATGTTTTCCTCAAATTTATTTGATCAATAAATATAGAAGAAACCAAAGGGGGGTTATGTCAGGTATATTACACAAAGGAATTTTAAAATGGATGCCTGTAGCCATTTTGTTTTTAAAGACAGTTTCTTTTCTTTAAAAAATTTCTATGTTTAGAAATTAACGAGATTTTTTTGCAGAGTTCATTCCTGTGTGAAGTCTTTTATATTTTTTTTTTAAGAAGTGCCAGACATGAAGGAACCTAGAATGTTTGTGTGTGATAAGGCTAGGGTTAAGTGCTAAGACGTGTCATAATTAAATTTATTGGTCTGTCTTAAGTTTTAAAACAAAAGATATTTTGTCTTTTGGGTATAGGAATAAGAGTTAATATTCTGTAATATAGATTTATATTTACAAAATATATGTTTATAATCAAAGTATATTTTATTATATTTACAGTAGGAAATATATACTCCAATAAATATTGTAGAAAGTATATAATTGGTAAATAATAAAAAATTACTAAAGAATAGAATCTGTTGAGTTAACCAGAAAAGAATTTAGCTGATAGTAAGTAATTTCAAAAGGGAGTAGGGATATAAATCAGATGGAGACATTGTGTCTAGTGACTGAGAGAGAGGTTCTTTGTTATGTCAGATTGACCTTTTGACCCGAGATAGGAATATTAAATAGAAATGGTGGAATTAATTAAGAAGTGCAATACTGCCCTCTAGAGGATAGTAAATATTATAATTGATATACCAATAATATTGCCAGTGACGTCAAATTGGCTATAATAAGTGGCAGTGTTGGTTGCAAGTCGGTCGGAGATTTCAGCATTGAGAGACTCACACCGCAATGCATTCAGACGTCCATTACTCATGACACTCTGAGAGTCCAAGATTCCAACACTCAGACTCACACCACGATGCAGGCAGATCCCAAGACATGAGGCAATCAAGATTCTCACCAAATTTCTAACTCACATGTATTGATTATCTGATCGATAATCTTCACACATTCCAAGATTATTACATCAGGAATTCCAAGGCAGACTTATCAACATCCATATTGGACAGGTAATGTATATAAAAAAAAGAATTAATGTAAATATATATATTTGTAGATATTCTTGCAACGTAGACTGAGATTTCTCAGATATTTGGGTTAGATCCAAATTCTAAGTATTTTCTATTCTGCAGATAGAAATATGAAGAAGTGGATATAAGGATTTATTCCTAAAAGAAATGTTGTAAGATTGATACCAATATATATTGAATTTGGAAATTACTGTGATTAAAATTAATAAGCAAGGAATTATATAACTACAAAATAAAAAGCAAAAGATTAGAAGTTTGATTCTCGAGATTAGGGGAGGATTCACTAAATAAGTTTTTATTACTTATCATTAAATTAGCTCATCTTTTGTTGATCCATGTAGCATAGATATATATATATATATCTATAAGAGCTGGCTGGTTAAACATTGTTTGCTGGGAAATGCATGTTGTATTAAGCAGAAATGTTTATTAACCATTTGTGTATTAGTTACTAACTGATAAGGTAAATGATATTAATCATATATGCAGTTACTAACCGGAGATACATATATTGTGAAGCTAGTTTTTATATGCTGATGGATTGTGGTTTGTAAATTTTTGTTTATGATATGAGATTTGAAACTTTTTTGTATACGTAATAAATATATATATATTTTTATCCGATTATTGATTATTGTATTTTTCAAAGCAAAACACAGACAATTAAAAGAATTCAGGATAATTTCTAAGAAATATAAACGATTGATATTTGTGTCTCGTATAAGTTTCTTATGAAATAATAATCCCTGATATATTGGAGGCAACTGCCGAGATAGGTCCAGTAAGTCCAATATAGACATATTGGAGGCTTGGCTGATAAGTCCAATATATAACGTGTTGTATTCACGTACAGAGATTATATCCGACAAAGTTAACATGTAATCTATTGTGTTTAAAAGATATTGCCTAAGGTCTAAATCTTATATTAGTACTTTAGATTAGATTTATATTAGATTTTTCTGGAATCATTTGCTGTTAATTTTATTGAGGTGCCCCAAATAGACCCCTGGTCCTTGGTTATATGCTTTACTCAATAAAGATTTATATTTCCAATTTTCTCTAAGGGGTTATTAAGAGAGTGACTTTCGGTGCTGTACCATTCGCCACACTTCGGTGAGTTAATTTCGGCAGCCCTGCGGTGAATTCAGCATTCACCACAGGGTACCCGGAGAGAGGCAAATCGAACTGTCAAACATATTTTCAAACTGCCACAAAACCCGCTGAATCGAAAAAAAGCAAATCCGCAGTACTAATTGAAAAAAGCAACGAAAAATGCTGAATCAATCCAGGAAAATGGTTAAAAACAGCTGAATCGATCCGAAACACCATCAAAAAAACACTGAATCGATCTGAAAAACCGTCAAACGCATCCTCAAACCACCTCAAACCTTTCGAATCATTCTCATAACCCACTGAAAAATTCAATTTTTGTCCTCTGTGGAGGTTTGCATTCCCTGCACCATGAATTGCAGGTCATGGGCAACATCAATCCACGGCAGGGAGTAATAATGTCCGGCAGTAAGAGAAAGAGACTATTGTGCTGTTTGGGCAGCGGGTGGTAACACAACGTACTGGACTCCCTGTCATATAAGAGGTTAAACAGAGAGATTCAAAAGTCACCGCACGTTCAGTACGAAATTTGGCGAACTGCCTGCTCTCTGAATAGCCGAATGGCCCAGAAATGTCCCCGTTCGCTGAAAATCAGTGTCTGGTTACATTTCGGCCACATTTCGGATCTCTCTGAATAACCCTGTAAGTCTTCTGAAGGTAACACATGGTTAATAAAAAATAAAATACATTGGGCACTATTACATTGTTGACGCAAACGTTAACGCTCACTTGCGTGAGCATTAACGTTTACCGCATGTTATACATCCAAACGCAAATGGGTTAAAAAACCCGTTTGCGTTTGGTACCTTGCACTTCTCAGCCCGAGGTTACTGTACTTTGCGCTCCCTATACTTAACATGGGGAGTGCAAAGTGTTAATCAGCGCTGGATTACAAAGTCCCAGCACTGATTAACGTCGGGCTCTGGTCAACGAAAAGTTAACCAGAGCCAGGACTTGGTGTTAATGGATTCCGCTGGTGCGGAATCCATTAACACCAGACTTAAAAAATAAAAAAACAGAACAGATACTCACCCTCTGCCCTGCGGCGAGGACCGCGGCTCTGTCCACCTCCTCCAGCCAGTGGGAGCAGGGAAAGACTGGGGGAAAAAGTCCCCCCAGTCTCTTCCTGCGTATCACTATGCTGACCGGCCGGATCTCGCGAGGCGAGATCCGGCTGGTCACGTGACCTGCAGGGAGGAACTCAATGGAGTCCTATGGACTCCAGCAAGTGGATGCACGCAGCTGCGCTCAGCGCTGCCACTAGCATCCAGGATTTTACGCTCGATAGCAATTCAGGCAGCATTTTTTGTCCCTGCATTGTAATCCAGCGTTAAAACGCGGACACAAGGGGGAAAACTGCGGGCGCAGTTTTTCCTCCTTTGCGCCTGCGTTTTAACGCTAAGAGCGTAATAGGGCCCATTGTATATTAATATACATTAAATATAAATGATAGACTTGTGTATAATATTTATCATTTTCATCTTATTTCACCAAGTTCCATCAAGCTGAACATTATGTTCCTCCTGGAATAGTGAAACAAATAGTCCATGAGATACAGAGCTGCTGGGTTTATGGGACCTGGAACTCTCTGTGCAGTATTGGCCGCTGGGGTTCACACACACAGACATAACATCATTTGTTCTATGTGTTAGGAAAAGTATAAATATCCTTTAAACATTTACAAACACGAACATTATTTCATTATCTTTTTATTGCAGGAGTCAGTGAGGTTTGAAACGGAGGAAAAATAACACGTGGACTAAGAATGGATCATACGGCTCATACCCTTCCAATGGTGAGACACTCAATATGACATTAATCTGAATTACAGAGAGTTACAGAGAATGGATCATACTGCTCATACCCTTCCAATGGTGAGACACTCAATATGACATTAATCTGAATTACAGAGAGTTACAGAGAATAGATCATACGACTCATACCCTTCCAATGGTGAGACACTCAATATGACATTAATCTGAATTACAGAGAGTTACAGAGAATGGATCATACGGCTCATACCCTTCCAATGGTGAGACACTCAATATGACATTAATCTGAATTACAGAGAGTTACAGAGAATGGATCATACGGCTCATACCCTTCCAATGGTGAGACACTCTCTTGGAAAAACTAGTCTTCAACCGCCTCTCCCTCTTCCTGTCCTCCAATTCCCTACTTGAGCCCCTGCAATCTGGCTTCCGTCCGCTACACTCAACTGAAACTGCCCTCACCAAAGTCACCAACGACCTCCTAACTGCTAAAAAACACGGCCACTATTCTATTCTCATCCTGCTTGACCTCTCGGCTGCTTTTGACACTGTTGACCACCCCCTCCTTCTACAGACCCTCAACTCTCTGGGTCTCGGTGACACTGCACTTACTTGGGTTGACTCCTATTTATCCAACAGGTCCTTCTGTGTGTCCTTTGCTGGTAACTCCTCCTCTTCATTGCCTCTATCTGTTGGTGTACCTCAAGGCTCTGTCCTTGGTCCTCTGCTCTTTTCCATCTACACCTCCTCCCTGGGCAAAATCATCAACAGCTTTGGCTTTAATTACCACCTCTACGCTGATGACACTCAGATCTACCTCTCTACCCCTGATCTCTCTCCCCTGTCCTTTCAAAAGTCAGTGACTGTTTATCTGGCATCTCCTCCTGGATGGCCTCCCACCACCTAAAGATCAACATGTCAAAGACTGAGCTCCTACTTATTCCTCCCTCTAATGCCTCCCCACCTCCTGACTTCTCTATCACGGTGGAGGGTATCACAATCTCCCCATCAAACCAAGTTCGCTGTCTTGGAGTTACACTGGACTCTGCTCTTTCCTTCATCCCCCACATCAAGTCTCTTTCCTCCTCCTGCCGATACCAACTGCGTAATATTTCCAGAATTCGGCCATTTCTTACCGCTGTCACCAACAAAACAACTCATACACGCCCTGGTAATCTCCCGACTCGACTATTGCAATAATCTCTTATCTGGCCTCCCTCTGTCCTGCCTCTCCCCCCTACAATCCATCCTGAACGCCTCCGCCAGGCTAATTCACCTCACCCGCCGCTCTGTCTCTGCCGCTCCCCTCTGCGAGTCCCTTCACTGGCTCCCCATCCACTGCAGAATTAAGTTCAAAATCCTTATCCTTACCTACAAAACCCTCACTAACTCAGCGCCCCACTACCTGTCCTCACTAATCACCAAATACACCCAGCCCGCTCCCTAAGGTCAAACAGTGACCTGCGCCTAGCTTCTCCCCGCATCACCTCTTCCCATGATAGACTGCAGGATTTCTCACGCGCAGCCCCCACTCTCTGGAACGCTCTCCCTCGTGCTGTCAGACTTTCCCCTAACTTCTCTTCCTTCAAACGCTCCCTGAAAACATTCCTATTTAGGGAAGCCTACCACCCAACTCACTGACGCAACCATCAATCACTCTCACCTTACAGTCCTCTCCTCCTGTTTCCAACCCCAACCCTCCTAGATTGTGAGTTCCTACGGGAATAGGGCCCTCATCTCCTCCTGTACTGTTTGTCAAATGTTGTTCAATGTATTGTAACCCTGTCTGTACTGTGCTTATTGTACAGCGCTGCGGAATATGCTGGCGCTTTATAAAATAATAATAATAATAATAAATAATAATATGACATTAATCTGAATTACAGAGAATTACAGAGAATAGATCATACGACTCATACCCTTCCAATGGTGAGACACTCAATATGACATTAATCTGAATTACAGAGAGTTACAGAGAATGGATCATACGACTCATACCCTTCCAATGGTGAGACACTCAATATGACATTAATCTGAATTACAGAGAATGAATCATACGGCTCATACCCTTCCAATGGTGAGACACTCAATATGACATTAATCTGAATTACAGAGAGTTACAGAGAATAGATCATACGACTCATACCCTTCCAATGGTGAGACACTCAATATGACATTAATCTGAATTACAGAGAGTTACAGAGAATAGATCATACGACTCATACCCTTCCAATGGTGAGACACTCAATATGACATTAATCTGAATTACAGAGAATTACAGAGAATGGATCATACGGCTCATACCCTTCCCATGGTGAGACACTCAATATGACATTAATCTGAATTACAGAGAGTTACAGAGAATGGATCATACGGCTCATACCCTTCCAATGGTGAGACACTCAATATGACATTAATCTGAATTACAGAGAGTTACAGAGAAGGGATCATACGGCTCATACCCTTCCAATGGTGAGACACTCAATATGACATTAATCTGAATTACAGAGAGTTACAGAGAATGGATCATACGGCTCATACCCTTCCAATGGTGAGACACTCAATATGACATTAATCTGAATTACAGAGAGTTACAGAGAATAGATCATACGACTCATACCCTTCCAATGGTGAGACACTCAATATGACATTAATCTGAATTACAGAGAGTTACAGAGAATGGATCATACGGCTCATACCCTTCCAATGGTGAGACACTCAATATGACATTAATCTGAATTACAGAGAATTACAGAGAATGGATCATACGGCTCATACCCATCCAATGGTGAGACACTCAATATGACATTAATCTGAATTACAGAGAGTTACAGAGAATGGATCATACGGCTCATACCCTTCCAATGGTGAGACACTCAATATGACATTAATCTGAATTACAGAGAGTTACAGAGAATAGATCATACGACTCATACCCTTCCAATGGTGAGACACTCAATATGACATTAATCTGAATTACAGAGAGTTACAGAGAATGGATCATACGGCTCATACCCTTCCAATGGTGAGACACTCAATATGACATTAATCTGAATTACAGAGAGTTACAGAGAATGATCATACGACTCATACCCTTCCAATGGTGAGACACTCAATATGACATTAATCTGAATTACAGAGAGTTACAGAGAATGGATCATACGGCTCATACCCTTCCAATGGTGAGACACTCAATATGACATTAATCTGAATTACAGAGAGTTACAGAGAATAGATCATACGGCTCATACCCTTCCAATGGTGAGACACTCAATATGACATTAATCTGAATTACAGAGAGTTACAGAGAATGGATCATACGGCTCATACCCTTCCAATGGTGAGACACTCAATATGACATTAATCTGAATTACAGAGAGTTACAGAGAATGGATCATAAGGCTCATACCCTTCCATGGTGAGACACTCAATATGACATTAATCTGAATTACAGAGAGTTACAGAGAATGGATCATACGGCTCATACCCTTCCATGGTGAGACACTCAATATGACATTAATCTGAATTACAGAGAGTTACAGAGAATGGATCATACGGCTCATACCCTTCCAATGGTGAGACACTCAATATGACATTAATCTGAATTACAGAGAGTTACAGAGAATGGATCAACTGCTCATACCCTTCAAATGGTGAGACACTCAATATGACATTAATCTGAATTACAGAGAGTTACAGAGAATAGATCATACGACTCATACCCTTCCAATGGTGAGACACTCAATATGACATTAATCTGAATTACAGAGAGTTACAGAGAATGGATCATACGGCTCATACCCTTCCAATGGTGAGACACTCAATATGACATTAATCTGAATTACAGAGAGTTACAGAGAATGGATCATACGGCTCATACCCTTCCCATGGTGAGACACTCAATATGACATTAATCTGAATTACAGAGAGTTACAGAGAAGGGATCATACGGCTCATACCCTTCCAATGGTGAGATACTCAATATGACATTAATCTGAATTACAGAGAATTACAGAGAATGGATCATACGGCTCATACCCTTCCAATGGTGAGATACTCAATATGACATTAATCTGAATTACAGAGAGTTACAGAGAATGGATCATACGGCTCATACCATTCCAATGGTGAGACACTCAATATGACATTAATCTGAATAACAGAAAGTTACAGAGAATGGATCATACGACTCATACCCTTCCAATGGTGAGACAATCAATATGACATTAATCTGAATTACAGAGAATGGATCATACGGCTCATACCCTTCCAATGGTGAGACACTCAATATGACATTAATCTGAATTACAGAGAGTTACAGAGAATGGATCATACGGCTCATACCCTTCCAATGGTGAGACACTCAATATGACATTAATCTGAATTACAGAGAGTTACAGAGAATGGATCATACGGCTCATACCCTTCCAATGGTGAGACACTCAATATGACATTAATCTGAATTACAGAGAGTTACAGAGAATAGATCATACGACTCATACCCTTCCAATGGTGAGACACTCAATATGACATTAATCTGAATTACAGAGAGTTACAGAGAATGGATCATACGACTCATACCCTTCCAATGGTGAGACACTCAATATGACATTAATCTGAATTACAGAGATTACAGAGAATAGATCATACGGCTCATACCCTTCCCATGGTGAGACACTCAATATGACATTAATCTGAATTACAGAGAGTTACAGAGAATGGATCATACGGCTCATACCCTTCCAATGGTGAGACACTCAATATGACATTAATCTGAATTACAGAGAGTTACAGAGAAGGATCATACGGCTCATACCCTTCCAATGGTGAGACACTCAATATGACATTAATCTGAATTACAGAGAGTTACAGAGAATAGATCATACGACTCATACCCTTCCAATGGTGAGACACTCAATATGACATTAATCTGAATTACAGAGAGTTACAGAGAATGGATCATACGGCTCATACCCTCCAATGGTGAGACACTCAATATGACATTAATCTGAATTACAGAGAATTACAGAGAATGGATCATACGGCTCATACCCATCCAATGGTGAGACACTCAATATGACATTAATCTGAATTACAGAGAGTTACAGAGAATGGATCATACGGCTCATAACCCTCCAATGGTGAGACACTCAATATGACATTAATCTGAATTACAGAGAGTTACAGAGAATGGATCATACGGCTCATACCCTTCCAATGGTGAGACACTCAATATGACATTAATCTGAATTACAGAGAGTTACAGAGAATAGATCATACGACTCATACCCTTCCAATGGTGAGACACTCAATATGACATTAATCTGAATTACAGAGAGTTACAGAGAATGGATCATACGGCTCATACCCTTCCAATGGTGAGACACTCAATATGACATTAATCTGAATTACAGAGAATTACAGAGAATGGATCATACGGCTCATACCCATCCAATGGTGAGACACTCAGTATGACATTAATCTGAATTACAGAGAGTTACAGAGAATGGATCATACGACTCATACCCTTCCAATGGTGAGACAATCAATATGACATTAATCTGAATTACAGAGAATGGATCATACGGCTCATACCCTTCCCATGGTGAGACACTCAATATGACATTAATCTGAATTACAGAGAGTTACAGAGAATGGATCATACTGCTCATACCCTTCCAATGGTGAGACACTCAATATGACATTAATCTGAATTACAGAGAGTTACAGAGAAGGGATCATACGGCTCATACCCTTCCAATGGTGAGACACTCAATATGACATTAATCTGAATTACAGAGAGTTACAGAGAATGGATCATACGGCTCATACCCTTCCAATGGTGAGACACTCAGTATGACATTAATCTGAATTACAGAGAGTTACAGAGAATGGATCATACGACTCATACCCTTCCAATGGTGAGACAATCAATATGACATTAATCTGAATTACAGAGAATGGATCATACGGCTCATACCCTTCCAATGGTGAGACACTCAATATGACATTAATCTGAATTACAGAGAGTTACAGAGAATAGATCATACGACTCATACCCTTCCAATGGTGAGACACTCATATGACATTAATCTGAATTACAGAGAGTTACAGAGAATAGATCATACGGCTCATACCCTTCCAATGGTGAGACACTCAATATGACATTAATCTGAATTACAGAGAGTTACAGAGAATGGATCATACGACTCATACCCTTCCAATGGTGAGACACTCAATATGACATTAATCTGAATTACAGAGAATTACAGAGAATGGATCATACGTCTCATACCCATCCAATGGTGAGACACTCAATATGACATTAATCTGAATTACAGAGAGTTACAGAGAATGGATCATACGGCTCATACCCTTCCAATGGTGAGACACTCAATATGACATTAATCTGAATTACAGAGAGTTACAGAGAATGGGTCATACGGCTCATACCCTTCCAATAGTGAGACACTCAATATGACATTAATCTGAATTACAGAGAGTTACAGAGAATGGATCATAGGGCTCATACCCTTCCAATGGTAAGACACTCAATATGACATTAATCTGAATTACAGAGAATTACAGAGAATGGATCATACTGCTCATACCCTTCCAATGGTGAGACACTCAATATGACATTAATCTGAATTGCAGAGAGTTACAGAGAATGGATCATACGACTCATACCCTTCCAATGGTGAGACACTCAATATGACATTAATCTGAATTACAGAGAGTTACAGAGAATGGATCATACGACTCATACCCTTCCAATGGTGAGACACTCAATATGACATTAATCTGAATTACAGAGAGTTACAGAGAATGGATCATACGGCTCATACCCTTCCAATGGTGAGACACTCAATATGACATTAATCTGAATTACAGAGCGTTACAGAGACTGGATCATAGAAACATAGAAACATAGAAACATAGAAAAATGTCAGCAGATAAGAACCTTTCGGCCCATCTAGTCTGCCCAATTACATGGATACTTTACCTGGATTTATCTTTTGTTTAGGATAGCCCTATGCCTATCCACACACACATCACCCCCTGCAACCCCATCACCTCCTGCAACCCCCCACACACACTCCTCCTGCAACCCACACACACACGTACCTCCTGCAACCCCATACACATGCACCTCCTGCAAACCGCCCCCACGCACACGTATCTTCTGCAAACCCCCTACACGCACCTCCTGCAACCCCCACGTGCACCTACTGCAACCCCCCACACACACACCACCCCCTGCAAACACACACTCTCCTGCAACCCCCCCCACACCACCTCCTGCAAACCTCCACACACCACCTCCTGCAAAACTCCACACACCACCTCCTGCAAACCTCCCCACACCACCCCCACACCTCCTGCAAATCCCCCTACACACACATCATGCAAACCTCCCATATTCACAGCTCCTGCAAACCCCTACACACACACACACACCACCTCCTGCAACCCCTACACACACCACCTCCTGCAACCCCCCACACACCTCCTGCAAACCTCCCCTACACACACACACACCTCCTGCAAACCCACCTACACACACTCAACTCCTGCAAACCCCCACTTCCTGCAACCCCTCACACTCACCACCTCCTGCAAACCCCCCAAACACCTCCTGCAACCCCCCACACTCACCACCTCCTGCAACCCCCCACACACCTCCTGCAACCCCCCACACTCACCTCCTGCAAACCCCCGTCTACACACACACACCTTCTGCAAACCCACCTACAAACACTCACCTCCTGCAAACCCCCACTTCCTGCAAACCCCACCTCCTGCAACCTCCCACACTCACCACCTCCTGCAACCCCCTCACACACACACCTCCTGCAACCCACCACACTCACCACCTCCTGCACCCTCCCATCTACACACACTTTCTGCAAACCCACCTAAACACACTTACCTCCTGCAAACCCCCCACACCGCCTCCTGCAAACCTCCCCACACCACCTCCTGCAAACCTCCCCACACCACCTCCTGCAACCCCCACACCTCCTGCAAATCCCCCTACACACACATCCTGCAAACCTCCCCTATACACAGCTCCTGCAACAACCCCTACACACACCACCTCCTGCAACCCCCCCACACACCTCCTGAAAACCTCCCCTACACACCTCCTGCAAACCCACCCACACACACACCTCCTGCAAACCCACCTACACACACTCAACTCCTGCAAACCCCACCTCCTGCAACCCCCCACACTCACCACCTCCTGCAAACCCCCACACACACCTCCTGCAACCCCCCACACTCACACCTCCTGCAACCCCTCACACACACACCTCCTGCAACCCCCCACAATCACCAACCTCCTGCACCCTCCCGTCTACACACACTTTCTGCAAACCCACCTACACACATTTACCTCCTGCAAACCCCCGTCTACACACACACACACACCTTCTGCAAACCCCCTACACACGCCTCCTGCAAACCCACCTACACACACTCACCTCCTGCAAACCCCCACACACACCACCTCCTGCAAACCCCCACACCACCTCCTGCAAACCTCCCCTATACACACACCTCCTGCAAACCTCCCCTATACACACCTCCTGCAAACCCCCTACACACACCTCCTCCTGCAACCCCACACTTCCTGCAAACCTCCCCTTCACACACCTCCTGCAAACCTCCCACACACACACACCTCCTGCAACCCGCACACACTTCCTGCAAACCTTCCCTACACACACTCACCTCCTGCAACCCCCCACGCTCACCTCCTGCAACCCCCCACACTCACCTCCTGCAACCCCCACACACTCACTTCTTGCAACCCCCACTACACACACGCACACCTACCCAAACCCCTACACACACCTCCTGCAAATTCCCTCCACACACACCTCCTGCAAACCCCCTCCACACACACCTCCTGCAAACCCCCTCCACACACACCTCCTGCAAACCCCCCTACACACACAACTCCGGCAAACCCCCCTACACACACCTTCTGCAAACTCCCCCGACACACACACCTCCAGCAAACCCCCAATACACCCTTCCTGCAAGCCCCCAACACACACACCTCCTGCACCCCCCCACACACACACCTCCTGCAAACCCCCACACACCTCCTGCAAACCCCCACACACCACTGCAACCACTCCACACACACCACCTGCAACCCCCCACACACCACCTCCTGCAAACCTCCCAAACACACATCTTCTGCAAACCTCCCCTAAACACACCTCCTGCAAACCTCCTACACACACATCACCCCCTACACACACATCACCCCTGCAACCCCTACACACATGCCCCTCCTGCAACCCCTACACACACGTCCCTCCTGCAACCCCCCACACACACATTCATATCACTTTCTGCACCTCCCACTGCCCCTGCAACCCCCACAACCCCCATATTACCTTCTGCACCTCCCACTGCCCCCACAACCCCATATCACCTTCTGCACCTCCCACTGCCCCCGCAACCCCATATCACCTTCTGCACCTCCCACTGCCCCGCAACCCCATATCACCTTCTGCACCTCCCACTGCCCCGCAACACCCAATACCACCTTCTGCATCCTCACTGCCCCTGCAACACCCGATACCACCTTCTGTGCCCCACTGCCCCCGCCACCCCCAATACCACCTTCTGCACCTCCACTGCCCCACAAATCCCCCAATACTACATCTGCACCACTGCATCCCCCCAATGCCACCTTCGGCATCCCCCACTTCCCACCTGCAACCACCCAATTCCAACTTCAATGCCCTTGCAACCCCCCCAATGGAGTGCAGAGCAGCCAGAGCCCGGCGTGCGCTGAGAGCAGCCAGACCCTCAACAATAGACTGCCCTCTGGGCAGGCTTAACACCTAGTTGGTAATAAAAATGAAATACGAATGGATCCAAAACACGGAATAACTAATAAAAACTAAAAATGAATCAATCCGAAAATGAAATACAGATCGTCCGAATTAATGAATCAGTCCACAATACCTTAACTAATCGATCCGAAACTAAAACAAACCGTAACGAAAAAATCCGATACTGAACGAAACGAAAATTTGGGCCATGCACATGTCTACCAATTTGCAATTTTGGAGCCAATTCAACTCTCTTTGAATAATTCCTAAAGTGTTTTTAGCATTGCTTTGTTTGCACAAACACATTACTTTTATAGGAGAACATTATATCCCTTATCACTTCTCAATGTGAGGGTGCTAGTAGCGTTACTGAATACAAATGGAGGTAGCGTGAAAATGCAGCGAAATGGAAAAGTTTATTCTCAGGAAAAGGGGGGTTTGTGAGGGTCCTGAGAATGAGCAACAGCGATAGTGGCCTCCTTTATGGTGGGGCCCGCTCAGGTCTCACAAGGTTTTAGCTTGTTTGTGCCATTACAGGGATGAATGCTCCATATGCAAATCAGCCTGCTCTCACCCAGAAAGGGTGGCCAGTACTGATTGCCAAGGACGTCATCCCTGAACGAGAGGTGCAGTAACCCCCGACAATCGTTTCGGCCTTGTTAAGCCTCGTCAGGAGGGTATGGCTGACACCTCTCTAGGCACATCAAGCAAGGGGTCCATGTCTGGATAATCCTGTAAACCTATAGTGAGGAAAAGGGGGGTTTGTGAGGGTCGAGTCGATTCGGCTTTCAGTTCGATTCTTTATTTGTGATGAGGCAGGAAAAACAAGTGGGAGCGAAGAAAAGAGGGTGGCATGGTGATGGGAATCTGCACCAACCAGCCCACTAGTTTTCTTTGATGCAATTCTCGCTTGGCCAAACATCTGTCCGTATATCCTGTCCAATAAAATAATCTGATTTTCAGAATTGCTGTTAGGGGACAGCCAGTAAATGCTGACTTCGTCACAGGCACTTTGACAATGAAAGAAAGTATCGTCATGGGGACGGCTGGATTAAAAATTTGTTAGAGAGGGTGATTATGATTATGGTGAAACGGAATATAATATACTTGCAGGGTTTTTCAATAAGAGATTAACTTGCCACTGAATTGCACTTAACGGTGAATTCCACCGTATGTTGCAATTTTGTGGCAGTTCGTCTATTCACTAAACTGTCAATTTACCAAATACTGGGGAATTCACAGCAAAAAACGCTGCAGTTTGCATCAGATCGGCGACCTTCAGCAGCAGGGAAACTGTCCCATCGAGAAGTAATGGTTAATCTAGTCACAGAATGTTAAACTGCACCAATGTGTCAGTGAAATGTCCAGATTTTCAGTGATTCAGTTACCAGGTTTAAACAGGCGAATCCTATAGCATTCAATGTTAAAAAATATTATAATTTTTATTTTATTTTTTTATTCAAAGGCTTATTTTTTTCATTTCCAGCAGTCTTTTTATTTATTCATTATTTGAAATTATGTTTGTATTTTTTAGATTACTTGAAAATGAGACAAATCTCAATTTATCCTTCCTGGTAAAATCCTTTATAAATAAATAAATAAAATAAAGAAAGAAAGTAACAATTTTTTTAAAGGGCTCTTTTTTTTCCGTAACAGACCTTTTTATTATTTTGTTTATAGGACCTTTTTTTATTATTTACACTCATTTTCATGAATTTTTGTTGGTTTAAACAACGTTAGAGCAGGCACTGCAAGGTGCAAATAATTATTTTACAAATTTTATTGAAATCTCAAGTATACTACAGAAATAAAAATGCACACTTCGGCGGCGCAAGGTCTGAATCCCATTGAGCATGCATTTCACTTGCTGAAGACAAAACTGAAGGGAAAATGCCCCAAGAAGGAGCAGGAACTGAAGACAGTTGCAGAAGAGGCCTGGTAGAGCAACACCAGGGATGAAACCCAGCGTCTGGTGATGTCTATGCGTTCCAGACTTCAGGCTGTGATTGACTGCAAAGGATTTGCAACCAAGTATTAAGAAGGGAAAGTTTGATTTATGATTATTATTCTGTCCCATTACTTTTGGTCCCTTAACAAGTGGGGGCACATCTGCAAACTGCTGTAAGTCCTACACCGTTCACCTGAGTTGGATGTACATACCCTCAAATTAAAGCTGACAGTCTGCAGTTAAAGCACATTGTGTTTGTTTCATTCCGACTCCATTGTGGTGGTGTATAGAGCCAAAGATGTTACAATTGTGTCCATGTCCCAATATTTCTGGACCTGACTGTATTTCTTACATGTGATAGAGCATTTCACTGGCTCCTCTCTCGGCCTGGATACATGAAACACATTTTGTGACATAGATTCGCTATCATTAGATCTTCTGCAATTAACAAATAGTTAATAAATAGTAACTGTATTGAATCTTAATATACAGTAAATATAAAGAATAGACCCATATGTAACATTTATTATTTTCATCTTACTTCACCAAGTTAATTAAAGGTAAACATAAAAACAAATAGTCCATGAGACACAGAGCTGCTGGGCTTATGGGACCTGGAACTCTCTGTGCAGTATCGGCCGCTGGGGTTCACACACACAGACATTACATCATTTGTTCTATGTGTTAGGAAAAGTATAAATATCCTTTAAACATTTACACACAGGAACATTATTTCATTCTCTTTTTATTGCAGGAGTCAGTGAGGTTTGAAACGGAGGAAAAATAACACGTGGAATCCTGAGAATGGATCATATGGCTCATACCCTTCCAATGGTAATGTATCCATATTATTTTAACCCCTTAATGACACAGGGTTTTTCTTGATAGCGTAGAAATGTCACATATAATTTTTAAATGTCGCTGTGTCTCCTGTAACATAATAATACGTGTGGAATTCTAGACAGCTAAAACGTTGGGTTGAGCTCCAGGCGGTTTGTTGCCTTTTTGCACAACATTTTAATACTGTTTTATTGCAGGAGTCAGTGAGGTTTGAATTGGAAGAAAAATAACTTCTGGAAACCTAAGAATGGATCATAAAGCTCGTACCCTTCCAAAAATGGTCCAATAAATTTTACATTAATCTTGTGAAATGGTGAAAGCAGAGGAACATGAAGCATAATCATTATAATGGACATTCTGTGCCAGTGGAGAAACGCTCTATACTTTATTAAACATATACTATGGGAAGGAATGGGGAATAGAATGTGTAACCTTTTTTTATTTATTTATTTATAAAGTATTTTACCTGGAAGGATACATTGATACTTCTCTCGTTTTAAAGTATGTCATTGGTTCAAGAACATTGAAATGTTACAGAAATACAAAGTAATAAATGCAAGATATTAAAAAAAATTCAGAAATATACAGATTAACAGAAAATAATTATGTAGGAAATAGTAATCGAGACACATAATAAGCTTCGAGACACTTTCTTTTTGTATTGTGGTATTGTAAGTAAGGTGCAGGTCCTGGATCAAAGGCTATAGGATGAAGAAACTGCTAGGGGAATCAGCCTATTCAGGTAGGGTGGCAGCTTCCCATAAAGGTTCTTAAACACCAGGTTGGAAAGGTGAAGGGTGCGTTTAGACTCCAGCGACGGCCAGTTTAGTTCTTTTAACATGTCACAGTGGTGGGTCATGTAGTTACATTGTAGTGCAAAGCGGCAGTATGAGTCATACAGTGTAGCGAGTTTCTGAAGGTGTGTTTGCGGGGCCGCTGCATACACTTCATCTCCATAATCAATAGCCGGCTGGGTGGAGTAGAGGTAACATCACTGCTCTACGTGGAGAGAGCCTGTGGAGATATGGGTTCGATCCCGACGAGCATCTCTCCAGTAAGTGTCCTTGGGCAAGACACCTAATGGTACATACTCGCCACCCAGGACATACTTGAAAACAAGAGAAATCTCAATGTCTCCTTCCTAGTAAAATCCTTTCTCAAAAAATTTGCTTTCTAACTGTGGGGGCTCAGGCAGGATTTGTTTCTGTACAGGGCACCTAGTTTGGGGTAAGGTTTAGATGAGAGTTTTTCGATGTGGGGCCAAAAGATAGATTTGGGTCTAACCACATACCTATATATTTGAGAGAAGCGACTGTGGTCAGCGTGCCATTTGATTTTGTCCCAACACATAGATGGGGATTTAGCAATTTAAGTAGATTAGGTGCTGTTCCAAAGAGCATCGTTACAGTTTTGTCAGTATTTTAAAAAAGTTTGTTAAACTTTGTTAAAGTTTGTTGATCCTTAAAGAGGGATCTAATGGCACATACACTCCCAATGATGGGATAACCTTAAAGAGGGATCTAATGGCACATACACTCCCAATGATGGGATGACCATAATGAGGGATCTAATGGCACATACACTCCGAATGATGGGATAACCTTATAGAGGGATCTAATTGCGCATACACTCCCAATGATGGGATGACCTTAAAGAGGGATATAATGTGTCACGGAATGGCCCAGCACCCTCAGCCAGGGGCGGTGCACGGACATTAGTTTTGGCCAGGGACAGCCAGGTGGCACGCACGGAGTTTGAACGTACTTTTTATTAGATGTGGTTATGTGTGGTGTGATAGTGTTCCCCGTTGGTTTATTGCGTAATGTATTTTCCCTTTGTCTGCCTTGCCCGCCGCCATTTTCCAATCATCTTGTGGCGCAGGTCAGAATTCTCGATTCGGAAAATGGCCGATTCGGACCATCCGGTTCGGATCGTAAAATGGCCGATTCGGACCATCCGGTCCGAATCGGCGACTCCCCAAAGTGTAATGGCCAATGGGTCCGGGGAGGGCGGGCAAGGAGTCCCATTGTATTGTAATTTTGTGTAAAGTTAATAAATGCCTGAGCTGTGCATAATAAAGCCAGATTTAGCAGTGCATCCAGCCTCGTCTGATGTGTTATCTCTCCGCCGTATTTTCTATTCTGAGAATCCCTCGAGGTCTCAGGGTGCGGTGTTCCAGACGATCCGAACCGAATCGAGCGCTCTGTGCCTGCATCGAGTATCAGGGCAGAGGCGCAGCGAGTGAGATTCGGTTCCCAGACGACCTGCCGGAGATCCGAACCGAAGGACGCGGCCGTGTACCGCGCTTCGGTATTGCGGTAAGATCCGAATTCTCCGCTGATCCCGCCAGATCCGAAACCCTCACCAACCCCGATCCGACCCTCCATCCAACTCCGATCCGACCCTCCATCCATCCCCGATCCGAAAAGGCCGCCACTCAAGATACGAAGAGTCACCCGCCCCAGGATCGGAAACGTTTCCCGCATAAACCGAAACGTTTCCCCATAAGATCCGAACATTCTTCCGCGGCTGCCAGAGCCGATCTCCACCGACGTCCCACACCCGCAAGGTCAGTGAACCAGTTGCTCGGGACGCTGAGTGCCGTATGGCTCAGTGGTCGGACTGGTTCTAGGCAGGGGTCCCCTCCACCGCCCGCTAACCCTTCCTCAGGGTCACGCCAGGCCGCACGAGACGCCGAGTGCGCGTCACTCGGTAGTCGGGCCAGCGGTAAGCGACGGGGCCACGCAGATAGAGCACACCCGCAGGCGGAACAACATCCCATTCCGTCATACTGGTGGCAGCGGTGGGATAGCTCTCTGCAGGCCCTAGGGGGACCCTCATCATGACCGGGTATAGTGCCTACAAGCGGGACGTCCTGCGTGGCATGCTGGAGAACCGGGGCGGTGTCCCGGGCTCCAAGAGCCGGGAGACCATGATGGAGGAATTGAAGAGGATGGATCAGGAGGCGGCGTTCGCAGCGTTGCCTGCTGACGTAGCGCCGGCTACCGTCCCCGCAGAGCCCGAAGACAGCGACTTTTGCCGGAAGATGCGGGAGCGGATCTCCATGATGGGTCCGGCCCCATCGGAAGCGGAGCTGAGGAATCTGGGTCGGGAACTCGGCCAGGAAGAGGAGCGGGAGAGGGAGCGGGCGCACGAACTACGGCTGGCTGAAGTGCGAAGCCGGCGGAGTAGCCGTTCCCCGTCAGATCGTTACCCCGGGCGGAAAGTGCCGTTTCAGGCGTTCAAGGAGTTCCGGGAAGCCGAGGAGGAAATTGAAAGTTACCTCCAAGACTTTGAGCGCCTGTGCCGGGTGCATGACGTGCACCGTGCCGACTGGGTGAGGATCTTGGCGAGTAAGCTGACCGGTCGGGCCGCCGAGGCCTATCGCACGGTGCCGGACGAAGAGGCCACCAGTTACTCGCACGTCAAGCAGGCGCTGCTGAGCAGATTTGCCGTGACCCCCGAAGCTAGCCGGATGAAGTTCCGGAATTCCCGCCGGCCCAGCGGCGCCACTCACGTGGAGTGGGCCCACCGGTTGCAGAGGGACTTGCGCACCTGGCTCTCGGGAAGCCAAGCGGAGACGGTGACAGAGATCACCCAACTGCTGCTGCTCGAGCAGTTTTTCGAGCACACCCCCTCCGCTATCCGGGAGTGGGTGCGCGACAAGAAACCCCATACAGTGCAACAAGCGGCCACCTGGGCCGACGAATATACGGACACCCGGAAGCTGTCGGGGGGAGAGCGGACCGTGGCCAGCCGCCCAGCTCTACCCGCCCCACCACCTCCACCACCCCCACCACCAGCGGTCCGGGCGCCGGTAGCACGGCCCCCCAGCCGGCCCACCAACATGGCTAACGTCCGATGCTACGGGTGCAACCAGGAGGGGCACTACAAACAATATTGCCCCAACCGACCGGAGTTGACCCGGCCGGCCGGCAGGGCATCGCCGGCGGCCCATTGCTGCGACGCCGGAGCTCCGTGGCCGGAGGCCCCGGAGGAATGGGAGCAGTTGCATGAGGCCGACCCCGTGCAAGCCGCCGCAGACGACAACCGCCGTCACCACCGCCAGGCGGTGTGGATAAACGGGCGGGCCGCTGAGGGGCTGCGGGACTCCGGGGCTACCATTACCCTGGTCCGGCCTCACTTGGTTCCGCCGAGCGACCGCCTGCAAAGCACTGTTGCAGTACGGGTGGCGGGAGGAAAAGTGCTCCGGCTCGAGACGGCCCGGGTGCACCTGGACTGGGGAACGGGGAGAAGGAGGTGAGGGTGGGGTTGTTGAGGCAACTGCCGGCCGAGGTGCTCCTGGGTAACGACCTGGGACAGCTCATTTCCGCTTACTCCACAGATGCAGCTACCCCGGTAACCACTAGGCAACAGAGCCGACGTCACGACAGGGGCGCTCCGAATGGGACCCAGGTGAGATCTCCACCAAAACCGTCCCGACCACCAAAACCCCCAAACCTCCCCACCCCCCGTCCCCCCAACCCTTACCGACCTCCCAGACCTGCCCGACACCCCAAACCCCCAGGATCCCCCCGGCCTCCCAGACCGCCAACACCTCTCATACCTCGACGGGACCCGACCCTTCCCCTCCCACCTGTCCCCCCTTCCCCGTGGAGTACCCCGGAGACGCTTCGCCACCAGACCCAGACCGACCCCACATTACAGGGCTACCGGGACCGAGCTGGTCAGGGCCTGGACGGCCAGGGAAAAGACAAGGTAGAGTGGGAGGATGGGTTGCTGTACCGGTACACCGTGAGGGAGGGGGCCAAGAAGAAGCAGGTCCCGCAGAAGCAGTTGGTGGTGCCTCAGGGCCCCAGGCAGGAGCTTCTGCGCTTGGCCCATGACATCCCCCTTTCAGGTCACTTAGGCCAGACGAAAACCCGGCACAGGTTGGCGCGCGCGTTTTTCTGGCCCCGCCTTAGCGAGGACACCCGCGACTATTGCCGCACCTGCCCAGTTTGCCAGAAAACTGGGAAGGCCGGGGATCACCCGAAGGCACCCTTGCGGCCCATGCCCATTATTCAGGAGCCCTTTAGCCGGGTGGCGGTTGACATCGTAGGGCCGTTGCCACGGCCCAGTGCCACCGGTAAGAGGTACATTCTTACCGTAGTGGATTATGCCACCCGGTACCCCGAGGCTGTGGCCTTGGCCAACATCCAGGCGGACACCGTAGCGGACGCGCTCCTCAGGGTGTTCACGAGGGTAGGGTTTCCCCGAGAAATCCTATCCGATCAGGGTACCCAATTTACCGCTGAGCTCACCCAACAGCTCTGGCGTCTCTGTGGTGTTAGGGCGCTACACAGCGCCCCGTATCACCCCCAGACAAATGGGCTGTGCGAGCGGTTCAATGGGACCCTGAAGCAGCTCATCCGGGCCTTTGTGCACGAGAACAGGGATTGGGAGAAGTATCTTCCCCACCTGCTGTTCGCCTACCGGGAGGTTCCTCAGGAATCCACCGGGTACTCCCCCTTTGAGCTGCTGTATGGGCGCCAGGTGCGAGGACCCCTGGATCTGGTTAGGGCTCAGTGGGAGGGGGCACCGGAGGAGGATGGGGTTCCTGTGGTGGAGTACGTCCTGAAGCTCCGGGAGCGCTTGGCGGAACTCGCGGGGTTCGTACAGGAGAACATGGAGACGGCCCAGGCTCAGCAGAAGGCGTGGTACGATCGCGCTGCGTGCAGTCGCTCGTTCTGCGTGGGGCAGAAGGTTCTGGTGTTAAAACCACAGCGGCAGAACAAGCTGCAGGCGGCCTGGCAAGGTCCCTACAAGGTGGTAACCCAGGTGGGGGATACCACCTATGTGGTTGTTAGCTGCGCAGACACCAGAATCCAGCGGACGTTCCACGTCAATATGCTGAAGGCCTTCCATGAGCGGCCGGAGACGGTGGACGCCATATGCGCGCCGGCTGCCGAGGAGATGGAACCGTTTCCGCTGGAAGAACTGCCGGGGGTAGCCAAGCAGCCTTCCGGGGTGGATCAGGTGCAGTTGGGGGAGGAGTTAGGACCCGAGAAACAGGCGCAGGCGCGGCAGCTGCTTCTCGCCTACCCGGGGTTTTCTCGGCTCTCCCGGGATATACGGACCAGGCTGTCCATCAGGTGGACACGCCCGGCCAGAGACCACTCCGGCAGCCCGCATACCGGCTCCCGGAAGCGGTCCGCGAGTCCATGCGGGCCGAGATCCGGGAGATGTTGGAGCTGGGGGTCATTGAGCCGTCGGCCAGCCCATGGGCGTCGCCCGTGGTCCTGGTGCCCAAGAAGGACGGTACCACCAGGTTCTGCGTCGACTATCGGCGGATAAACGATTGTACTATTACGGACGCTTATCCGATGCCCCGAGTCGACGAGTTGCTAGACCAGATCTCCGGGGGTCATTTTCTGACCACGGTGGATCTGTGCAAGGGGTATTGGCAGATTCCCCTTGCCGAGGAGGCGACCCCGAAGTCGGCCTTCATCACCCCGTTCGGCTTGTACCAGTTTCGAGTCATGCCGTTCGGGATGAAGAACGCCCCTGCTACCTTCCAGCGGTTAATCGATCGCCTCCTCGATGGCCTCCAGGGATTCGCTTGCGCATACCTGGATGATATAGCCATCTATAGCCAGACCTGGGAGGAACATCTGGATCATGTAGGGACTGTCCTGGGCCGGATCAGGGACGCCAACCTGACCCTGAAGCCGGAGAAATGTAAGGTGGGGATGGCTGAAGTGCAGTATCTGGGCCACCGGGTGGGGTGCGGGATACAGCGGCCGGAGCCCGCTAAGATAGAGGCTATCCTGGACTGGCCCACTCCTGTGACTAAAACTCAGGTTCTCGCCTTCCTGGGCACCGCGGGGTACTATAGGAAATTTGTACCCCATTACAGTGACCTGGCCAAACCCCTGACGGATCTGACAAAGAAGTCCCTACCTCGCCAAGTCCTGTGGTCCCCGGAGTGCGAACAGGCCTTTCGGCAATTGAAAGCCGCCCTGACCCAAGCTCCCCTGCTGGCAGCTCCCAACTATAATAAACGTTTTGTTGTTCACACAGACGCGTCCATGTTCGGACTGGGAGCTGTCCTGAGTCAAGTGGGGGACGACGGGGGGGATCATCCGGTGGCGTTCATTAGCCGGAAGCTGTTGCCACGAGAGGTGGGGTATGCTGCAGTGGAGAAGGAGTGCCTGGCCTTGGTTGGGCCCTACGGAAACTCCAACCCTATGTCTACGGTCGGTCCTTCACCGTGATGACCGACCATAACCCCTTGGTATGGCTCAACCGGGTGGCGGGGGAGAACGGCCGCCTGTTGCGGTGGAGCCTGGCTCTTCAACCCTTCAACTTTACAATCCAATATCGGCCCGGGTCGCAGAACGGTAACGCAGATGGGTTATCGCGACAGTCGGCCCGGGAACCAGGGGATTGGGGAGCCCCGACTTCCTCGGTACGACCCGGTGGGGTCCAACCGAGTGCGTCGGACCTTGGGGAGGGGGAGGAGTGTCACGGAATGGCCCAGCACCCTCAGCCAGGGGCGGTGCACGGACATTAGTTTTGGCCAGGGACAGCCAGGTGCGGTGGCACGCACGGAGTTTGAACGTACTTTTTATTAGATGTGGTTATGTGTGGTGTGATACAGTGTTCCCCGTTGGTTTATTGCGTAATGTATTTTCCCTTTGTCTGCCTTGCCCGCCGCCATTTTCCAATCATCTTGTGGCGCAGGTCAGAATTCTCGATTCGGAAAATGGCCGATTCGGACCATCCGGTTCGGATCGTAAAATGGCCGATTCGGACCATCCGGTCCGAATCGGCGACTCCCCAAAGTGTAATGGCCAATGGGTCCGGGGAGGGCGGGCAAGGAGTCCCATTGTATTGTAATTTTGTGTAAAGTTAATAAATGCCTGAGCTGTGCATAATAAAGCCAGATTTAGCAGTGCATCCAGCCTCGTCTGATGTGTTATCTCTCCGCCGTATTTTCTATTCTGAGAATCCCTCGAGGTCTCAGGGTGCGGTGTTCCAGACGATCCGAACCGAATCGAGCGCTCTGTGCCTGCATCGAGTATCAGGGCAGAGGCGCAGCGAGTGAGATTCGGTTCCCAGACGACCTGCCGGAGATCCGAACCGAAGGACGCGGCCGTGTACCGCGCTTCGGTATTGCGGTAAGATCCGAATTCTCCGCTGATCCCGCCAGATCCGAAACCCTCACCAACCCCGATCCGACCCTCCATCCAACTCCGATCCGACCCTCCATCCATCCCCGATCCGAAAAGGCCGCCACTCAAGATACGAAGAGTCACCCGCCCCAGGATCGGAAACGTTTCCCGCATAAGAACCGAAACGTTTCCCCATAAGATCCGAACATTCTTCCGCGGCTGCCAGAGCCGATCTCCACCGACGTCCCACACCCGCAAGGTCAGTGAACCAGTTGCTCGGGACGCTGAGTGCCGTATGGCTCAGTGGTCGGACTGGTTCTAGGCAGGGGTCCCCTCCACCGCCCGCTAACCCTTCCTCAGGGTCACGCCAGGCCGCACGAGACGCCGAGTGCGCGTCACTCGGTAGTCGGGCCAGCGGTAAGCGACGGGGCCACGCAGATAGAGCACACCCGCAGGCGGAACAACATCCCATTCCGTCATATAATGGCACATACATTCCCAATGATGGGATGACCTTAAAGAGGGTTCTGATGGCACATACATTCAAAATTATGGGATGACCTTAAAAAGGGATCTAATGGCACATGCACTCCCAATGATGGGATGACCATAAAGAGGGATCTAATGGCACATGCACTCGGGGCTGGCCCAAGCCACTGTGCTGCCTGGAGAGATGGAAGAAATGCTTCCCCCCTCCCCCACAAAAAACCATAAACAAACTGCTATATACAGTCATGGCCGAAATTGTTGGCACCCCAGAAATTTTTTCCAGAAAATCAAGTATTTCTCACAGAAAAGTATTGCAGTAAAACATGTTTTTCTATACACATGTTTATTCCCTTTGTGTGTATTGGAACAAAACAAAAAAAGGGAGGAAAAAAAGCAAAGTGGACATAATGTCACACAAAACTCCAAAAATGGGCTGGACAAAATTCTTGGCACCCTTAACTAAATATTTGGTTGCACACCCTTTGGAAAAAATAACTGAAATCAGTCGCTTCCTATAACCATCAATAAGCTTCTTACACCTCTCAACCAGAATTTTGAACCACTCTTCCTTTGCAAACTGCTCCAGGTCTCTCTTATTGGAAGGGCGCCTTTTCCCAACAGCAATTTTAAGATCTCTCCACAGGTGTTCAATGGGATTTAGATCTGGACTCATTGCTGGCCACTTCAGGACTCTTCAGTGCTTTGTTGCCATCCATTTCTGGGTGCTTTTTGATGTATGTTTGGGGTCATTGTCCTGCTGGAAGACCCAAGATCTAGTACGCAAACCCAGCTTTCTGACACTGGGCTCTACAGTGCGACCCAAAATCCTTTGTAATCCTCAGATTTCATGATACCTTGCACACATTCAAGGCACCCAGTGTCAGAGGAAGCAAAACAACCCCAAAACATCATTGAACCTCCACCATATTTCACTGTAGGTACTGTGTTATTTTCTTTGTAGGCCTCATTCCGTTTTCGGTAAACAGTAGAATGATGTGCTTTACCAAAAAAGCTCTATCTTGGTCTCATCTGTCCACAATACGTTTTCCCAGAAGGATATTGGCTTACTCAAGTAAATTTTGGCAAACTGTAGTCTTGCTTTTTTATGTCTCTGTGTCAGCAGTGGGGTCCTCCTGGGTCTCCTGCCATAGCGTTTCATTTCATTTAAATGTCGACGGATAGTTTGCGCTGACACTGATGCTCCCTGAGTCTGCATGACAGCCTGAATTTCTTTGGAACTTGTTTGGGGCTGCTTATCCACCATCTGGACTATCCTGCATTGCAACCTTTCATAAATTTTTCTCTTCCGTCCACGCCCAGAGAGATTAGCTACAGTGCCATGGGTTGCAAACTTCTTGATAATGTTGTACACTGTGGACAAAGGCAAATCTAGATCTCTGGAGATGGACTTGTAACCTTGAGATTGTTGATATTTTTCCACAAGTTTGGTTCTCAAGTCCTCAGACAGTTCTCTTCTCCTATTTCTGTTGTCCATGCTTAGTGTTGCACACACAGACACACAATGCAAAGACTAAGTAAGTTTCTCTCCTTTTAATCTGCTTTCAGGTGTGATTTTTATATTGCCCACACCTGTTACTTGCCCCAGGTGAGTTTACAGGAGCATCACATGCTTGAAACAATCTTACTTAATCACAATTTTGAAAGGGTGCCAAAAATTTTGTCCAGCCTATTCTTGGAGTTCTGTGTGACATTATGTCCAATTTGCTTTTCTCCTCCCTTTTTTTGTTTTGTTCAATACACACAAAAGGGAATAAACATGTGTATAGCAAAACATGTGTTACTGCAATACTTTTCTGTGAGAAATACTTGATTTTCTGGAAAAATTTCTGGGGTGTCAACAATTTTGGCCATGACTGTACCCCACAATACACATTGTCATGGACACCTGAAGCTACACAACCACACAGTCACATGTGATTGGAGGGTTATTCTCTAAGTGCCGGTATTTCACAAAAGATATTGTGAAGGAACCGTTCCCTTCTGTCTGTCCTGGCTCTCCAGACACCCCTTCGTTGCGTTCAGCCCGGCTACTGGGAGTGCTGTCCTCAGCGCCTTGAGTGGCTTGACCTGCCTGCTTCTGTTCCTCTGCCCTGGAGCCGTTAGGAATCTCCAGAAGGCCGCTCTCTGCCTTCTGAGGGTGAGTGTGGAGTGTAGTGTAGTTTGTAATAAAGACACCAGGCGCGGCTGTATGCTTTAAAACAGGATCATCTCTCTCTGAGCTCTGAGAGTTCTCTGACTTTTTAATGAACAACCACCATTTATGCTGAAGTCCAACAGTCATAATTTGCATACCCATACTATTTACATTAGGTCAGTTATTTACAATAAACATTCTTTACATTCTCTAGCCTTTCATCTCACACAACATTTGTATATCCATTGTTCTAACACATCAGTTTAAAAACACACTATCAGAGATCCCTTGAATTAAACATGCAGCTAGATAATGGGAAAAGCTTGTTTACTGTTTTACACAAAAACACATTTACCTACAGGAATATAAGTATTTTTAAAAACAAAGCTATGCCATTTTACACTAAACTAAATTAAACTAAAACCAAACGATGTAAAATATATTTAAAAAAACACGATATAAATGAAAATAAAGTCTCTTGGGGTTCCAAGCATGGAGCATTACATCAGCTCCATGACATATGTCCCCCCTTCCAGAATGGCAGGGCAAGCTTAGATCCCAAACGGATCTCTTGCCACTGACGAGACTTCTCACCTTGTCCTTTTTTTCTGCGCCATCCTCAAATTTCCAGGGTGCTGGCGCACAAGCATCACCAGTGGGGTCCGACGGTCGCCACAGGGTATGCCTTGGTGTGGGTCCATAGTCTGTCGGGAGGCGGCGAGCCCCTGGGTTTCTCCACTTGTCCTTGTGGGCTGGCCCGCTGTCCGAGGGGTGCCCTATACTCTAGGGCCCAGCGTGTCGCTGGTGTAATCCTTTGTTTGTGTCCCCTCCTAGGGAAGTGTCTCGCTGTTGGGGAGAGGTACCGCCTGTACCTTCTCCCAGGGTATCAATAACCCGGGGGGAACGTGTCCCAACTGCATGTGCCCCTGGTGCTCTGGCCAGCCGTTGATGGGAATAGGTGAGGCAAGAGGCCTCCAGCCTAAAGGGTTGGGAGGATGGGCAGAGGTTGGAAATGCTCTGCCCCATAGCCAGCGCTTCTGCTGGGGGGTGGATGCTGGGGAAGTGCCTCCTTGTGGGAGAATGGCGCCCTCCATTCTCAGGGGAGCCATTGGTCCGGAGGGTAGCACCTTCTTGAAAAACTTGCCTGGATCCTCTGGGCACAAGTTGGGTGGTGAGCAGAGGCCAGCGGCACTCTGCCCCGTTGCCAGCTCTTCTGCTGGGGGGACGGGTGTAATATACGGGAAACAGTTTACCTCCAGTCGGGGTAGGGTCATCAGCTGCGGGGCCGGCAGCCCCTGGGAGTCCTCACTGAAATCTTCTGTGCGGACCGAAAAAGGAGGGCAGAGGCCAGCGGCGCTCTGCCCTGTTGCCAGTGCTTCTGCTGGAGGGGTAGATTCTGGGGACGTGTCTCTGGGCGGGAGAATGGTGTCCTCCATTCTCGGTGGGGTCATTCGTTGCTGGGCAGGCAGCCTGTGGAGATCCTTGCTCGGGTCGTCTTGGTGCAACTTGGGGAGTGGGCAGAGGCCAGCAGCGCTCTGCCCTGTCTCCAGCGCTTCAGCTGGGGGGATAGACACTGACAAAGTGTCTTCTGGCAGGAGGATGACATCCTCCATCTCCGGTGGGGTCATGGGCTGTGGGAAAATCAGCCCGGGGGGATCCTCTCCTGGGTCCGATGTGACCATTATGAAAGGTGGGCAGAGAGCATCGGCGCTCTGCCCCGTCGCCAGCACTTCAGCTGGGGGAATAGACACTGACACAGTGTCGTCTTGCGGGAGGATGGTGTCCTCCATCTCTGGTGGGATCAACGGTTGCGGGCAAACCAGCCCGGGGGGAACATCTGTCTGCTCCTCGTGGCAGACTGTGGGGGTGTAGCTTCCTTGACGGAAATTCCAGGCAAGCTGTAAATCTCCTCCCAAGTATCGCTGGGGAGTGCGGGTTCCTCCCATGAAGCTCCAGACAAGCTGTAAGTCCCCATAAAAGGATCGCTGGGGGTGTAGATTCCCTGGATGAAGCTCCAGGCAGGCTGTCAACCTCCACCCAGGGCTCTACGGGGTAGGTTTCAGGAGTGGGGTATTCTGTCCATGTCGCTTGGAGCTCGGCCAACCGCAGCTGGTGTTGGCGCTCCTTATCTCGCTCCTCATCTTCTTGGAGGTCCATCATCAGTTGTACAACTGCGGCTTCGGAGGGGGTGGTGCCGCATCTCTCTAATATTGCTCGAGCTTTCTTTTGGAGGTGGCCGGAGTCAGGGTTGGGGTTCTTACCATTCGCTGGTCCATCCTTGTAAGCTCCTTGACCAGGGCTTTCTTGTTTTTGGTGCCGGCGATTCCTCCACGGCACTCTAATATGTATCTCAGCGTGTCCCTCTTGTAGTTGGCATAGCTGGCCATTCTGCGTTTCTTCTGGGGTTGGAGAGCTTATCCTCACCGCTTGCCACCAGTGTGAAGGAACCGTTCCCTTCCGTCTGTCCTGGCTCTCCAGACACCCCTTCGTTGCAGTCAGCCCGGCTACTGGGAGCGCTGTCCTCAGCGCCTCGAGCGGCTTGACCTGCCTGCTTCTGTTCCTCTGCCCTGGAGCCATTAGGAATCTCCAGAAGGCCGTTCTCTGCCTTCTGAGGGTGAGTGTGGAGTGTAGCGTAGTTTGTAATAAAGACACCAGGCGCGGCTGTATGCTTTAAAACAGGATCCTCTCTCTCTGAGCTCTGAGAGTTCTCTGACTTTTTAATGAACAACCACCATTTATGCTGAAGTCCCACAGTCATAATTTGCATACCCATACTAATTACATTAGGTCAGTTACATACAATAAACATTCTTTACATTCTCTAGCCTTTCAGCTCACACAACATTTGTATATCCATTGTTCTAACACATCAGATTAAACACACAGTATCAGAGATCCCTTGAATTAAACATGCAGCTAGATAATGGGAAAAGCCCTGGTGCATAAATTACACAGCAGTAAAGCTTGTTTACTGTTTTACACAAAAACACATTTACCTACAGGAATATAAGTATTTTTAAAACCAAAGCTACGTCATTTTACACTAAACTAAATTAAACTAAAACCAAACGATGTAAAATATATTTAGAAACACACGATATAAATGAACATAAAGTCTCTTGGGGTTTGAAGCATGGAGCGTTACATCAGCTCCATGACAGATATATTCTGGGGTTGGCACCCCAGAAATTTTTCCAGAAAATCAAGTATTTCTCACAGAAAAGTATTGCAGTAACACATGTTTTGCTATACACATGTTTATTCCCTTTGTGTGTATTGGAACAAAACAAAAAAAGGGAGGAAAAAAGCAAATTGGACATAATGTCACACAGAACTCCAAGAATAGGCTGGACAAAATTTTTGGCACCCTTTCAAAATTGTGGATAAGTAAGATTGTTTCAAGCATGTGATGCTCCTGTAAACTCACCTGGGGCAAGTAACAGGTGTGGGCAATATAAAAATCACACCTGAAAGCAGATTAAAAGGAGAGAAACTGGGAACTATAGGCCAGTTAGTCTTACGTGAGTAGTGGGGAAATTAATGGAAACCATGTTAAAGGAAAGGAGTGTTGAACATCTAAAAACACATAGATTACAGGATCAGAAACAACATGGGTTTACCTCAGGGAGATCATGCCAAACTAATCTTATTGATTTTTTTGATTGGATAACAAAAATAATAGACACAGGTGGTGCAGTAGACATTGCTTATTTAGATTTCAGTAAGGCTTTTGATACTGTTCCGCATAGAAGGCTTATCAATAAATTGCAATCTTTGAGTTTGGATTCCAATATTGTTGAATGGATTAGGCAGTGGCTGAGTGACAGGCAACAGAGGGTTGTGGTAAATGGAGTTTATTCGGCGCAAGGTCTTGTTACCAGTGGGGTACCTCAGTGGTCAGTACTTGGACCCATTCTATTTAATATTTTTATTAGTGATATTGCAGAAGGTATTAATGGAAAAGTATGTCTTTTTGCTGATGACACAAAGATTTGCAAACAGGATTGACGTTCCTGGAGGGATCAGCCAAATGACAAATGATTTAGGTAAACTAAAAAATGGTCGGAGTTGTGGCAATTGAGTTTTAACGTGGATAAGTGCAAGATAATGCACCTGGAACGTAAAAACCCAAGGGCTATATATAGAATATTTGATACAGTCCTAACCTCAACATCTGAGGAAAGGATTTAGGGTTATTATGTCAGAGGATCTAAGGGTAAGTAGTCAATGTAATAGAGCAGCAGGAAATGCTGGCAGAATGCTTGGTTGTGTAGGGAGAGGTATTAGCAGTAGGAAAAGGGAAGTGCTCATGCCACTGTACAGAGCACTGGTGAGACCTCACTTGGAGTACTGTGTGCAGTACTGGAGACCGTATCTCCAGAAGGATATAGACATCTTAGAGAGAGTTCAGAGAGGGCTACTAAAA
>RXON01001868.1:0-26252 GCA_009667805.1 Leptobrachium leishanense | reverse complement strand
CTGACACCCGTCTGGCCACCTCGCAGAGTGCTGTCAGTGTGCTCAGCGCTGCAAGGCTCAATCCTATGGAGGATCGCGCTTTGCAGCCCCGTTGAGCGCGCGCCATAGCGCTTCAACGGGGAGGCTTTCAGAACGTCCTCTGCATGCATGCTGTGGCGCGTGCAACTCGTGCGCGCTCTACAGCGAGTGCCCGGCCCAAAGCATCACAACGCCGCGACAGACGCACATAGTGCGCTTGTCTGACCCCGGTCTTGGTGTGCGACGACAACAGCCTCTTAGTCTTTGCTGCAAATCGTCCCAAAATCCCATTTACTGCTGCTGATCTGGAATACAAAGTCTAGACTATCATTTCTTTAGGGTTTCTTTAATAATGGATGTTTCTCTATCAGGGTTATTCAGAGAGCGGTGAAAACCAAGAGAATGACTGGAGAAGTGAAAATTCTAGGTCAAAATAGCCTATTTGGAAAGTGAGATAAATGGGAGAATTTTTCTGATTTGGTTATTTTGACCTAGAATTTTCACTTCTCCAGTCATTCTCCTAGTTTTCACCTCTCTCTGAATAACCCTGTATGTGTCTTCTGACGCCCGTCGCAGCGTTGTGAAAGCCTCCCCGCCAAAACACTGTTAAGGTTATTCAAAGAGAGTCGATCTGGCCCCGAAATGTAACCGGACACTGAAATTCAGCGAATGGCTACATTTCGTGGCCATTCGGCTATTCAGAGAGTAGGCAATTCGCCAAATGTTGGCGAATTGCCGACACGTACGGTACCTGTTCGAGGGCAGTGAAATCCCCCATAGAGAAGCAATGCTTCATCTATTCAGAGACACCGAACAGCTGGGAAAAGTTGCTGAAATGCCCTGCTGTTCAGTGGTCTCATTCGTCAGGTTTATTCAGGCGAATCCCATAGGCTTCAATGTTAAAAATATTCCCGTATTAATCCAATATCTAATAAACCATCTATCATTTTATTCAGCAGTAAAAAGTCTCTTTATACATAGATTTTTTTTAGGATCTTCTAGGCATTTTTTTAAAAAAAAAATTGGCAAACTTTTTTTGCGCTTTATTTTTTTAAAATAGTTTTTTCTTTTTCTGTAACAGCCCTTTTTATTATCATTCATTGGATCTTATATGTAAATTTTAGACATTTTCGATCAGTAGTTTCTTTTTTGCAAACAACGTTTAAATTTTCAAACTTTCAAACGTACTGTTTTTTTTTTTTCACCTCGTTCGTCTGCGTGTCGGCTTTTTCTGGCGGCTACTCTGCGCTGTGATCGGCGGCTAGTCGGGTTTCTCTGGCGTGCTTAATCCAGCTGTTTCTGCGGGTTTCGGTGAGCGTTCGGCGGGTTTGCGGTGAGTTTTGGTGTGTTTGCCGCGAGTTTTCCCTCCACTACGGAGGCCCTACGGTGCTTGCTGAATACAACGTAAGGTCGGCGAACTAGGATAGCCGAATTGCCCCAAAATGCGGGGAACGAAGTCACCGAACGTGCGGTGACTTTACGAATCTCTTTGAATAACTTTGTATGACGCGCGCTCCTCCGAAGGTGGATCAAGCCTTGCAGCGCTGAGCGCACTAACTGCACTCAGGGAGGTGGCCAGACGGGTGTCAGAGGGGAAGGAACGTCTACTCTCACGGACGTTCCTTCCGTTCTTAAAAACGCTCGTCTGACACCGGCAGTGGCGACTCTAGGAACAATATTTAGGGGGGGCATATAAGATACAGCAGCCAAAACTGGGGGGGGGCACTAATAATTTTCACCACTAAATCACACCACTGAAATAAAACTTACAGGGTTATTCACAGAGAGGTGAAAATCAGGAGAATGACTGGAGAATGGAAAATTCTTGGTCAAAATATCCAAACCAGAAAAATTCTCCCAGTCATTTCACTTTCCAAATCGGCTATTTTGACCTAGAATTTTCCATTCTCCAGTCATTCTCCTGCTTTTCACCGCTCTCTGAATAACCCTGTTAGTGCCTAACAGATCACCTTGTCCGCGGTAGTCCATGAACAAGGTCATTTGGCGCACGCTAGGGAAACTCTAAGACCCGGGCTGAGACCCAGCGCTAATGCGGTTGTGCCGGGTCATACCTATCCCCCGCCCTCACAAGCTTGAATATGAACACATCCAGTGAATAACCTCACACCCCTGAATTATTAAATTCCTCCAAGGTGGTCGTATCATCCATGGTTTGATGCACACATATATTAAGGCTGATGGGCATTGCATGATAAATGCCACCCAAGAGCATGTAGAATCCTTACACTGCATTTAATAGATCCAAAAGGAAGGCCAGGTGAGCCACATTACCTTCCCTGCTACAGCATATAAACAATACATGTTTCAGGGCAAGACTTATCCATGTGTTCCTTTAAACATGGTCCACACAGTCACCCTAATAATCAACTGCTTACATACTATGAATAGCCCCCAGCATAAAGTGTTTAAAATTAGGCAATATATTAGAATTAGGATATATGTGGATAAAGGATACATTTATAATAGAGCCGACTGCAACAGCAGCGACATTGCTGACCAGATCCATTACTATGGTGAATGGGGCCAAGAGAACACCTGTGTTGCATTCCTTTCAATTGCCTGTTAATTTTGGGCGAGGATCTGTTTTTTTGGAGTTAGCACCAGGGTTGAGCAGTAGGTAAAATGTTACAATTCGCTTCCTTCAAAAAATTTGCGCTGGCACCAAGTGATCTGTTAGCTGCAAAAGCGCTAGAGATCTCTATCACTCCCCATGTTAATTAAAGGACGCGGAAAGTACAGTAAGCTCGCGGTAAAAATCGTTAATAGCAACGCGCTAAGTGATTTTTCCCATTTTAAGGCTAGGGTCAGACGAACGCATTTTTCGCGTTGTCTGTGAAAAAGTGCGTTCGAACGAATGGACGCATTTTTTCACGGAGTACGCGATAGCGGTCATACTATGCGCATTTGCATCCGTGATTTTGTACGGATCATCAATAAAACACTTTGTGCATCTGGACGTTATGTTGGCCGGACATTAGCAGTGTCTGACATCTCCAATTCACGCAAACACGCCGCTAGCGGACGCAGCGCACTCTGTACAACCGTACTAGCGGTTTTACGTTCTCGACAAAATGCGTTCGTTTGCCACTTGCGTTGCGCAGCCGGACTTTTGTGCGACCGTACTTCGTATATTGCCGTCATTGCCCGGCATTTGCTGCTAGTGCGGCCGTGATTAAGTGCGCCTGCACGCGCGTTCGCACTGCCTCAGTCTGACCCTAGCCTTAGCTGGAGGCAAGCGATCTGTTGGTCCGGCGCTAGACTCAATTAACCTGGCGCTAATGCAAAACCATGCTGACGCAAGGGTTCGGTCACACCAGGTAATAGTGCCTTAAATAAGTATATATAAATCACGAGTACATATAAATAAGATTCCAAAACCCCAGAGTAATGTGATGCAATGATGCCTTTTTGTTGTACTAACCTAATACTTAAATTCAATATTTTATTTGCTGCAATTCGGCAGTTTTCGCTGAATGTCTGATTGCTGCTTCAGCGACTCCAATTTTAGCAAATTACGGTGACCGTTCGCTAATGGGGAATTCACTATATTTTTGGTGAAATGAATTCCCCGAAATGTGACAAAAAGCAGAGGATCTAAAGATGATCAGACCCTTTAGATTCTAACTTCCATAATAACCCCTAAAATGCCATAAACTCAGGGAAATGCAATAAAAATAATAAACAATGTTGCATTTAGCCTACTCATTAACCCCTAAAATGCCATTAATCAAGGAAAAACAAATGTACTGTAAGGGATGAAGTCTACCCGTTAACCCTTAATATACAACTAAACCAAGGCAAAAACTAACGTAATACACAATGTAGTGTATAGTCTAAACATTAACCATTTCACTACTGAGCCATTTCAACCCTGTGAAAATGTTTAAGTTTAAGTGCACGTTTTTTATTTAAGGTTGTATGACTTTTATTTAACACTAAGGCTAGGGTCAGACGAACGCATTTTTCGCGTTGTCCGTGAAAAAGTGCGTTCGAACGAATGGACGTTTTTTTCACGGAATACGCGATAGCGGTCATACGATGTGCATTTTCGTCCGTGATTTTGTACGGATCATCAACAAAACCCTTTCTGCGTCTGGACGTTATGTTGGCCGGACGTGTGCAGCGTCTGACGTCTCCCAATCACGCACACACGCCGCTATGCGGCCGCAGCGCACTCTGTACGTCAGTAGTAGCGGTTTGACATTCTCGAAAAAATGCGTTCGTTTGCCACTTGCGTTGCGCGGACGAACTTTCGTGCGGCCGTTCGTCGTATGTTCCCCGGCATTGGACGTCATTTGCTGCTAGCACGGCCGTGATTTCGTGCGGCTAAACGCACGTTAAAACTGCTTTCGTCTGACCTTAGCCTTAATATGGTCATGTTGGATATCATTGGAAAGGCCATAATCTGCCCTTTCTAATGACACATAGAACCTCCCATATACGATGCAAAGGGACGGAGATACATTGGTCCGAAGAAGTGTGGGAAGCTGGATACAGATTTTTGGTGGGGGGGCACATGGGGGGCAAGGAATAACCTAGGGGGGGGCAATTGCCCCCCTGTAGAGTCTCCTATGGACACCGGCCTTAATGGCTTTGTTCTTGTTTGGAAGCTTAGCCTAATTTGACCGTATTGATTGGCCGAAATTTACAACGTGGCCACAAGGAGCTGCTGTTGGCATGAGGTGTTGAGGCGCCTTCCTGTCGTTGCTGATGTAGGATTAGAAGGGACAAGATATCACTCGATGAGTAAGATGTTCATGGGTGGTTTTGTCTGTTCTATGTCAGTAATAAGGGGGAAAAGAGGGAGGAAAAACATTTATTTGATAAAAAAACTCATTCAGCCAACCGTAGAGGTCTATCCTGCTCTGTAGACAACCACCGGACGGACACGTCTCTATTTGAAACTTCTCAATTCCGAGTCCTCCTCTTATTGTGTTTTAATATTTTTCCACCTGTCTCGGTCACGTACAAATTCCACAATATATATTGTATCCCTAAAGCCCCGAAATTTCATCGCTTTTCACTTCGGCTATTCCATTTCGCTACTCATCCAATGGTCACCGTACCGAAGATGGAGTCACCGAAGCGGTTGTTGGACGCCGGCGAAAAACTGAATTGCACTGATAACCGCCGAATTAGCATGGGTGAAATCTGCCGAACTGAAAAATAAAATAACAGGAGAGTAGGAGACTTCCTTTTTTTTAAGAGTATACATCCATAAAATGTGTCCTAATGATAAAAAGTGTTCTTTAAAAAAAATTATATGTTTGTTACAAAATTTAAAAAAAATCTTTAAAAAAAAAATTAAGAGGAACAAAAATGTTGTCTAAAAAAAAATACAAAAAGTTTTTTTTGCTGAAAACGGAAAGAATAAACCGTATTTAAATTCGTTTTTTGAAAAAAAAAAAAAATTTTTATATTGACACGTATGGGATTTGCCAGTTTAAACGCGTCGAAACATCGAAAACCAGGGCATTTTGGCGTTCTGTGAATAGAAGACACTAACTTAGGCTTGTGCACCGATTTTTTTTTTTTTCGGTTCGATTTGTTCGGATGTTTAAACTTTTCGATTCGGCTCGTTTCGACCGATTTCTGTTTCGATTCGGTTCGGATCGTTTTTCGTGTACATTTTTTTTTTCGGAATATCGACCATTTTTCGTATTTTCGTGTCACTTTGCTCGTTTTTTTGTATCGACTTTTTGGAAATGTCGGAAATTTTTCGTTTTTCGGAACGTCTGTTCTCCTCGTTTCAAAGTGTCTACGATAATTCTGGCGATTTTATCGTGTTTTTTTTATTACATAAAGATCCTTTTTTTCTTACGAATAATTGAATATACATTTCACAACTTTATTTAATCATATTAAAATGGTATGAAAGCCAAGGAACAAAAAAAATGAACAAAACGATTTAAAAAACGCTAAACTGACCCGAATGCCACAAGAAACAAGTGATACGCATTTACAAATACAAAATTTACAGAATCAGCGATATAACCGATAATAGTTAAATATACGATTTCCAGAATTACCGAAATGGAACCGAAATCACGAATGGAACCGAAATCATGAATAGAGCAAAAATAAATTTCGATTTGACACATTTCAAGTCCATTCGAAAATTCCGAAAATCACACTATCGGACAATTTTGGTGCCGCCAAATTGCTGCTCATTGCACTGTATTTTTCTGTCAATTTGCCTATATTTGGCGAAGTGACAGCTTAGTGAATAGACGAATTGGCCCGAAATTGTACCGAACCGTGACATTCGTGGCCAATTGGGAGGTTGATGGTGACTAACTTCTTTAGGGATGTGCACTGCAGTACTTTCTGTGGCAAGGTAAGACTTCTGCTGCATGGGTTGTCCACCCTTGACTCCTGAGATGATGTCCTACAAGCAGCAGGCTTTTATCATTTATATAGTGGCAGCAGTTACCTCAGCGCTTTACAATGAGGACTGGGGAATTAAACTGAAAAATGATAATTAAAAGGTAGGAACCAGAGACGAGAGGTGTAGAGAGCCCTGCTCAGAGGAGCTTACCATCTCGAGATACTTTTGAGAAACGTAGACGACAACGCACCATACCCCCTTATTAATCTGCCCCCCCCACGCCGTGATACTGTCACCAAGCAGCTGGGATTATGAATTTTTCTCGTCACCAATGATGTAATCACGCTCTGTTAGAAGAAGTCCAGACTGGGCAAATTGGGAGAGCAGGGCGACCACTGTCATGCCTCAGCCCTGAGAGCCTGCTGTGGTCAGCCTGGGTCACTAGCCCTCTATACCTGCTCCCCACCTAAGGGTTAACTCCTGTGTCTGAACCTGAGGATTCTGCATATAACCAGACCACACCCTCCTCCCCTTTGCTCTTTCATTTTGTGTTTTTCCCTTCCCAGTGTCCAGAGGTCTTGAGAGCTCCCTCTTGTCATTGTATGTTCCTGATTTATTTCGCTCTGCCGTGCATCCTTGCTGTGTCTGCATTACCTGGTTCCTGCGTGCTGGACGATCCACTGCGTGGCCCACTATCCAGTGGGTCCAGAGACACTCAAGTGGCTTCCAGCCCTCCAGCTCTCTCCAAGGAGACCAACCTACTATCAAGGTACATTTTGCCTAAAGGCTCGTGCTTCTCCTCAAGCGGATCTGGAGAGAGACTACGTGGTCCACCATCCACTTGCCTATTTTCTGTGCTACCGCCTGTTCTGTGCTGGACTGTTTGCTGTGAACCATCCCACAATACAAGCTTTGTTGTGCATTTACTGTCTCCTGTGTCTTTCTGCCTGCTCACCCCCAGCGCTTGGGAATATAACATCACACTGAGGCTGTGCCATGGCTCCTTCCTGGCACGAACCTGACATAATGAAAGAGCCCAAAACCAGGCCCGTGGGGGTTCAAGCTGCACTGAAGGAGATTGTATATCAGTTGCTCGTTGTAGTGGATGATGTGTATACACTAATGGACTCATTTCCCACCACACCTGACCCAGTCAGGCCTACACCAGTGAGCAGAGCATCACAGCAATCTGTTGAGTTTAATCATTCTCCACCTATATGCAGAGCACAGGCACCTTATGTGGAGACTCAGAGGGAAAGGCGTAGAAGGCTGAACCAATGCTTCTACTGTGGGTCAGATCTGCACCGAATAGATCTCTGTCCCATCAGACCTGCTAAGCCTCCAGTCGCTGCTCCTGTGCCACGCAAGACTCCAGTCGCTGCTCCTGTGCCACGCAAGACTCCAGTCGCTGCTCCTGTGCCACGCAAGACTCCAGTCGCTGCTCCTGTGCCACGCAAGACTCCAGTCGCTGCTCCTGTGCCACGCAAGACTCCAGTCGCTGCTCCTGTGCCACGCAAGACTCCAGTCGCTGCTCCTGTGCCACGCAAGACTCCAGCCGCTGCCCCTGTGTCACGCAAGACCCCAGCCGCTGCTCCTGTTTCATGCAAGACTCGCCAGGCCACTGCCAAATCACGCCAGACTCCGGTCGCTGCCAAGTCTCGCCCAGTTAAGTCACGTCAGGCAGCTGCTAAGCCTCGCCAGGCTACCAACATGGGCAAGCCTCGTCGATCCTCTGTACCAAGGAGGTCTGTTTCCTGTGATGTCTCTTCGGAGGAGGAGGGTACAGAGGATGAATCCGATGCTGAGGACATGGAGGTCTTGACCCCAGACCCTTCTGGGTCCATAGAGATCCTGCCTACTGAGCTCGTTGATGCAGAACCCATGGTTATGGAACCTGAACCCCAGGTACCTATGGAGGTGGGTGTGACCCACGTATCTCCTATCCAGACTGCCAAGCACCCTAGAGGTGGTCCAGGAGAGCAAGTCTCAGACCCCAACATTATACATGGTTGTGACGCTCTGCCTGATAGAACCGTTTCTTGCTCTCATAAGGATGTCAGGACTTTTTCTATAGCCTCTGATGGCTTCATTATTCCTGATTCAGATCTTGCTGCCTATGAGCAACGGTTGGCAGCCAAGGAGAGAGGCCCATCGCCCATCATTGCGGGGGTCGTCACCTGTACACCTCTCACGCCCTTTCCACCTGTGGACAACCCTACTCCTGATGGTTGTGTTTGGGCATCTAATGGAACGTTGGTCCGTAAAGAGGACCTTGAAATCTTTGAGCAGGCCCTGCTTGCCCAAGGAGACATTTATGATGACACTGACTCGGACTCTGATGGGTGGTGATGACCTCCTAGCTGCTCCTGGTTCTAGCCTATGCCCTAGGTGCCCGGAGTGCACCTTGTAGGAGGGAGGTACTGTCATGCCTCAGCCCTGAGAGCCTGCTGTGGTCAGCCTGGGTCACTAGCCCTCTATACCTGCTCCCCACCTAAGGGTTAACTCCTGTGTCTGAACCTGAGGATTCTGCATATAACCAGACCACACCCTCCTCCCCTTTGCTCTTTCATTTTGTGTTTTTCCCTTCCCAGTGTCCAGAGGTCTTGAGAGCTCCCTCTTGTCATTGTATGTTCCTGATTTATTTTGCTCTGCCGTGCATCCTTGCTGTGTCTGCATTACCTGATTCCTGCGTGCTGGACGATCCACTGCGTGGCCCACTATCCAGTGGGTCCAGAGACACTCAAGTGGCTTCCAGCCCTCCAGCTCTCTCCAAGGAGACCAACCTACTATCAAGGTACATTTTGCCTAAAGGCTCGTGCTTCTCCTCAAGCGGATCTGGAGAGAGACTACGTGTCACGTGTAGATCAGGATTTGGAACCCAGGATGCAGTACCTTCTCTTCCAATACTCGGGCAGCGAGGGTTGGAGATAAGTCGTTGAGTAATGCAGAGTTTGTGGACAATAGAAAATAGGCAGGTCGAGGTACACGGTCCAATATCGGGGGCAGGTAGAGTTCGTTCAAAGTAGAGGGGGTCAGCCGAGGTCAAATACCGGGAAATCCAAATAGAGGGTAAAGGAGATAGGCTTGGAGGTTGTAAGAGGTATCAGTGACCAGCGGTTAAGCATGGGGAGGCACAGAACGTCTGAACATCAATCCATGGGAGTGAGGGGTTTAAATAGGGCGCCCAGGACAGCCCTTCCCCTCCACAGCTGCCAAGTCCCTCCTTCCCCTTAATTCCACCAATGGTGGAGAATGGAGGCCCCAGCGTCATCTCCCCAAGGACGCGAGTGCCGACGCCCCGCCCCTTCTGCGTGACGCGCGGCCGCCGCCCAACGCCAAGCCGGAGCTGGATGGGGTATCCCCGGCCAATATGGCGGGAGATCCCCGCTCGCGACGGACGTGGGGAGCCGCCGCGGAACGCCGCCCGCCGAGTGGGCGATGGAGCCCGGCACCCTCTGAGCTGGGGGTATCGCTTCCGGGGACACTCCGGGGAAGGTGAGCCCGGCGTGCGGGACGAGGGGGGCCAGACCCTGACATTACCCCCCCTCAAGGCGCAACCCCCGGAGGCGCAAGGGAGCGGGCTTCTCCGGATGAGCCCGATGGAAGTTTTGGACCAGAGGACGGGCGTGCACCACAGAGGCCGGTTCCCAAGACCGCTCCTCGGGGCCGTAGCCTTTCCATTGGATAAGATATTCAAGACGGTGCCTGCGATAACGGGAATCCAAAACATCTTCGACCTCATATTCTTCTTCGCCGTCTACGATGAGGGGGCCCGGAGGGGCTAAGGGTCGTCTGAAGAACGTGTCAGCGACGTGTGGTTTGATGAGCGAGACGTGGAACACTGGGTGTACTTTCATGGATGGTGGCAATTCCAGACGAACATGCACCGGAGAGTACACGATCACAATGGTGAAGGGCCCTATATACTTGGGACCCAGTTTCTTTGTTGGGCAGGAGAGTCTGAGGTGTCGGGTCGAAAGCCAGACCTTTTGACCCACTTGATAGGACGGAGGGGGTCGTCTTCGTCGATCCGCTTGGATCTTTTGGGTTCGTTGAGTCTCTTTGATGATGGTCTGGAGGCGACGGTGGCAATCTTGTAATCGGAGGATCCGATCGTTGACAGAGGGTACGGATCCCATAGACGGTAGATCTGGCAATAGAGAGGGGTGGTAGCCGAAGTTGACATAGAACGGGGTATTTTTGATGGAGTCGTGGAATTGGGAGTTATATGAGAATTCTGCTGATGGTAGGAGGGTGTGCCAATCGTCTTGTAGGTAGGTTGTGAAGCATCTCAGGTATTGCTCTAACCATTGATTTACTCGTTCGGTTTGTCCATTACTTTGGGGGTGAAACGCAGAGGAGAGACAGATCTTGATCTTGAGGATTTTACAAAAGGCAGACCAGAGTTTGGACGTGAATTGTGTGCCCCGATCTGAGATAATCGAAGACGGTACTCCATGGAGACGAAAAATGTGGTGGTAAAAGAGATCGGCCGTTTTTTCGGCTGTTGGGAGACTCGAAACAGGGACGAAATGGGCCATCTTCGTGTGTCTATCTACAACCACCATGATGGTAGTATTACCGTGGGATGATGGTAAATCTACAATAAAGTCTACTGTGATGGCTTTCCATGGGGTGTCTGGTGTTATCAGTGGTTGTAGTAGTCCTGCAGGCCTGAGGGTTGAGTGCTTGGCTTGGCTACATATTTGACAGGATTGTACGTACTGTTTGATGTCTGTATTGATGGATGGCCACCAAAAGTAACGATTGGCGAGTTTGATAGTTTTGTTGATGCCTGGATGACCTGCTGACAGTGAATCGTGAACGGTTTGAAGGATTTCAAGGCGGTTTTGTGGAGAAACGTAGATCCGATCGTGGGCTGTTGGTAGCCCATCTAGATACTGAGTATGGGTTTTCTGGTTAGGATCCTTTCGCATTTTATCTAGAACTTCAGAACAGGTATGGAGAAAGTGTTCTTTCTTGAGAATGGTGGTTTGTGAAGAGTTGGACAGGTCAGGTTCTGAGAACTGTCTGGAAAGTGCGTCTGCTTTGCCGTTTTTGTCTCCAGGGCGGTATGTTATATGAAAAAAAAAACGAGTAAAGAAAAGAGACCAGCGAGCCTGTCGGGAATTCAGCCTTCTAGCGGTTTGAAGATACTCTAGGTTGCGGTGATCGGTGTACACCGTGATTGGGTGTACTGTTCCCTCCAGCAGGTGTCTCCATTCTTCTAGAGCACGTTTAATGGCTAAGAGTTCCTTGTCCCCGACGTCGTAATTGATCTCAGCGACACTGAGTCGTTTGGAATGAAAAGCCACCGGGTGTAGTTTATCATCGGAGTCGTTTCTCTGGGACAGGACCGCACCGGTTGCTTTATCGGAGGCATCCACTTCTAGGAAGAAGGGTTTGGTGGGGTCAGGGAGTTCCAGAATGGGGGCGGAAGTAAAAAGATGTTGAAGTCTTTTAAATGCTGTTTGCGTTTCAGGAGTCCATGTGAATTTGTTGTTCTTTTTTGTGAGGGTTGTGAGAGGCTGTACTTGTTTGGAGAAGTCCCGAATGAATTTCCTATAGAAATTGGCAAATCCCAAGAATCGTTGTACCTCCTTCTTGTTGGTGGGTGTAGGCCAAGAGGTTATAGCCGTGATCTTGAGGGGGTCCATCTCCACTTTTCCCGGTGAAAGGATAAATCCTAGGAAGGGTAGTTTATGTGTCTCAAAAACGCATTTGTCTAACTTGACATATAGGTTATGAGTACTGAGACGGTTTAGGACTTCATGCATATGGGCCCGGTGTTCTTCTAGAGACGTCGAGTATATCAGAATGTCGTCTAGATAGACTACGACGTATCTATCCAGTAAATCGCGGAAGATGTCATTTACCAGATGTTGAAACGTAGCCGGGGCGTTGCATAAGCCATATGGCATGACCTTGTATTCGAAATGACCGTAACGCGTACGAAAGGCGGTCTTCCATTCATCGCCTTTCCGTATGCGGACCAAATTGTAGGCCCCTCTGAGGTCTAATTTGGAGAAGATCTTAGCTGTTTGTAAACGTTCTAGGAGTTCTGGGATAAGGGGTAACGGGTATCGGTTTTTTATCGTAATTCTGTTCAGGTCTCGATAATCCACGCATGGCCTTAGGCCCCCATCCTTTTTACCTATAAAAAAGATCCCAGCACCTGCAGGGGACGTGGAAGGACGGATGAACCCCTTGGTTAGGTTCTCGTCGATGTATGTTTTTAGAACAGTTAACTCGGGTTCAGAAAGAGGGTAAATCCTCCCGAAGGGAATGGCACACCCCGGTAATAAGTCTATGGGGCAGTCGTATTCCCTATGCGGGGGAAGCGACTCGACCCCTCTTTCGTTAAAGATTTCTTGGTGATCATGGTACGCCTGTGGCAGGTGGACAAAGGTGCGTTGGGTGCCATGGTCTAGGATGGTGCAGAGAGATAACGGATCAGATGGGGATAGACACCCTTTTTTGCAGAACTCAGAAAAAAAAGAAACCGTCCCAGTGGACCAATTGATAGCGGGGTTATGTAGTCGGAGCCAGGGTAACCCAAGGATGATTGGAGATAGGGGAGTCTGAATCAAATCAAACGTCACTTTTTCTTTATGAGCTGATCCAACCATCATTTGCAAGGGTGTGGTTTCCTTGTCTACAACCCCTGATTTTAAAGGAGAGCCGTCTACCAGTAATATGCTTACAGGGTGTTCTTTATTACATGTCGGGATACATAATCGTTGGGCAAAGGAAACATCAAAGAAACAATTGCTCGCTCCGGAGTCTATCATGGCCGGGAGGGTGATCGTCGTCTCATTCCACTGCAAGGTGACAGGGATAGAAAACAGATGGTTTGACGGTTTTGACAGAGAACATATGCTGGTGAAAAGGATGGTGGTCTTACCTCCCCGGGTCTTGGTTTTTTCAGGGCAAAGTCTGGCATGATGCCCTGCCCCACCACAGTATAGGCATAGTTGGTTCCTCCGTCTGCGTGCCAACTCCTCCGGAGGTAGATGACCCCGCACCAACCCTATTTGCATAGGTTCTTCCGTTGTTGGGAGGGGAGCGGGAGGAGTGAAAAGGCGAGGAGGCGTGGGAGATGCCTGTCGCTTGGATTGGAAGGAGGGGGTAGGTCCTGAGGTTGCTCCCTTCTCTTGTTGGCGTTCTCTCCAACGCCTATCTATGGCGATAGTAAGGTGGGTGAGGTCTTCCAGGGTGGGGGGAAGAGCGCCTCTGGCCAACTCATCCTTGATATGCTCACTCAGGCCGCGACGGAATTGGTCTATCAAGGCAGGTTCGTTCCATGTAGTATCGAGGGCGTGACTCTTGAACGCTGTGATATATTCCTCTACAGGGTGTCTGCCTTGTTTAAGAGTTCGAATGGCGTTTTGAGCGGAAGTCATGCGAAAAGGGTCACCGAACATAGCATCCATGGCGGCGACAAACGTTTCCCACGTGTTCAAGGCCGGGTCCTGAGCATAGAGAAGGTTGTGAGCCCAGACTCTGGCATCTCCTGTGAGGAGGGTAATGATTGTGTGAACCTTGATAGGGCCGTTGTTGTAGGTACGAGGCTTGAGAGAAAAGAAAAGCTGGCATCCCGTGATGAACTCCCGAAAATGGGTACGATTACCATCGTAACGGTCAGGAAGCGGGATGTTGGGTTCAGGGGCGTTCATATCCTCCTGAGGGAAAGGAGGCATGGCTAGGGAGGACAAAGGATACGGTCGGGGAGCACCTTGAAGGGTCCGAACTTGAGTGCGTAATTCTTGGTGAGATAGGGAGAGCGCTCCTATCTCACGAGTCAGAACTTCGAGAGTCTCTGTGAGGTCTGCGGATTCCATAGGGTCAGGTTCAGACGTTATGTCACGTGTAGATCAGGATTTGGAACCCAGGATGCAGTACCTTCTCTTCCAATACTCGGGCAGCGAGGGTTGGAGATAAGTCGTTGAGTAATGCAGAGTTTGTGGACAATAGAAAATAGGCAGGTCGAGGTACACGGTCCAATATCGGGGGCAGGTAGAGTTCGTTCAAAGTAGAGGGGGTCAGCCGAGGTCAAATACCGGGAAATCCAAATAGAGGGTAAAGGAGATAGGCTTGGAGGTTGTAAGAGGTATCAGTGACCAGCGGTTAAGCATGGGGAGGCACAGAACGTCTGAACATCAATCCATGGGAGTGAGGGGTTTAAATAGGGCGCCCAGGACAGCCCTTCCCCTCCACAGCTGCCAAGTCCCTCCTTCCCCTTAATTCCACCAATGGTGGAGAATGGAGGCCCCAGCGTCATCTCCCCAAGGACGCGAGTGCCGACGCCCCGCCCCTTCTGCGTGACGCGCGGCCGCCGCCCAACGCCAAGCCGGAGCTGGATGGGGTATCCCCGGCCAATATGGCGGGAGATCCCCGCTCGCGACGGACGTGGGGAGCCGCCGCGGAACGCCGCCCGCCGAGTGGGCGATGGAGCCCGGCACCCTCTGAGCTGGGGGTATCGCTTCCGGGGACACTCCGGGGAAGGTGAGCCCGGCGTGCGGGACGAGGGGGGCCAGACCCTGACACTACGTGGTCCACCATCCACTTGCCTATTTTCTGTGCTACCGCCTGTTCTGTGCTGGACTGTTTGCTGTGAACCATCCCACAATACAAGCTTTGTTGTGCATTTACTGTCTCCTGTGTCTTTCTGCCTGCTCACCCCCAGCGCTTGGGAATATAACATCACACTGAGGCTGTGCCATGGCTCCTTCCTGGCACGAACCTGACAACCACAGATTCTTAAAAATAGAATAAAACCTCTGGATCGTCGCCACTGACTCAACGCGATCTTGCGCAATCTTGCTGGAAGTAGCCCTATGCCGTTCCCAAGAGTAGTGAGCAAAAAGGGGGTTCGCGAGGGTCCTGAGAAGAAATTTTAGCAAAAAGGGAGTTTGCGAGGGTCCTGAGAATCCTTTTTTCTCACTGTAAGTATACAGGGTCATCCGGATTCCAGACATTGACCCGTTGCTCAAGATGCCTAGAGGGGTGTCAGCTATAACCTCCTGACGAGGCCTAACAAGGCCGAAACGATCGTTGGGGGTTGCCGCACCTCTCGTACAGGCATGACGTCCTTGGCATTCAGTACTGGCCACCCTTTCTGGGTGTTTGTGTCTGATTTGCATATAGAGCTGTTGTCCCAGTAATGGCACAATCGAGCTAAAGCCTTGGGAGACCTGAGCGGGCCCCACCGTAGAGCAGGCCAATAGTGCCTTTTTCTCGTTCTCAGGACCCGCACAAACCCCCATTTTTGTTCCCAAGAGTAAGCCATTAGTTCATTGGAGTGATGTTCTTATGGCCGTGCTGCCACATCCAGGTCGTGTAGTGTTGTGATGTGCTCCACATAAACGGAGGTACATTCCCTGAAACTCTCACTCGATTACGATCTCCAACAAAAGCTTTAGGTTTGGGTCTGTATGAATCACCGTCCTGGTGGTTAATACACAACAAGGTAGGAAATGGAATTGGTGTGTTACTTTATGGCTGGGTGGGGGAGCCATCGTCTACATAAATGTAGGCTGCCGTTACTGGGACACATGAGTTTGTGGAGGTGGGGGGCTAAACCCATAGAAACAAGTTGAGGATTCCAAAACTATACAGAAAATTTTGGATTTTGATGTAGAAGCAGGAAAAAAAAACAACAAGGATTATGATAGCACTTAGAACATGCAGATGCCTTGATGGTTTGACCTACGATGGGTCCCCACTCAGGTCTCACAAGGTTTTATCTCGATGGTGCCATTAAGGAGAAGATGAAACTAGATGCCAACCAGACTGCTATAACCCAGAAAAGGCGGCCAGTACTGAAATGCCAAGGAAGTCCTCCTCGCACAAGAAACATGGCAGCCCCTGACGATCATGTTGGCCTTGTCAGGCCTCGCCGGGAAAGTGCATTGAATAGAATACTCGAGTGCTCCTGCCATGTCCTAAATTTATATAAAGACACGCAAGGCGTGATCAGCGCAAACACAAACTATACACTATCGAAGATGAAAACAATCCCTTCCCATAATACCAGTGTGTCAAGACAGATTTTCCAAGCTCTCGTGGCCAACACAACCCGTGACACCTACGTCGCCCTGAGATTTAATTTCCTCTGCGGCCACATCTCTGGCGTATAATGGGTAGACCCATTGGTAACAGATGGACAGCTCCATCTTGTCCCGTCTCCTGCAAACACGGGGGTCTTGAACTCCCCGTGTGCTTTATATGCTGTCCTACCCATGCAAATCCACATCTGTTATATCTATATCTTATGTGGCGCTGTCGCCGCGTCGTCCTCTTTCGGGGTAACTGGTGTGTCAGGGCCAGGGATAGGTTTAAGGGGGGAAACCGGATTCTGCCGTAGAAATGGCTTCTAGCTCGGTGAGAAAGGAACGCGGAGGGAGATACGGGATAAAAGCCTCATTTGCAGCTTTAGTGTCACTTTCAGCCTTTTTTAGAAGGTTAAATGGTTGTTTAGAGCCGAGCATTGAAGGCCGAGCAGGGGGTTTATTGTCCGAGGCCTCTCCTGCATTGTTGAGGCCTTTTCAATGGTTCCCTGAATAAGAAAGCCCCCCCCTCCTCCTCTCTCAGCCGGAACACAAGTGCTTGGTATGGGGGAGGCCAGGAGCTTCCTCCGGGCTGTGGTGGTATTCTCCATATCCATCCCTTCAGCTCTTGCTCTTTCTTCCCAATTCTCTAGAAAAAAAATTTTTTTTTTTTTTTTTTTTTTGCTTTTTTTGCAGTTTAACCCGGGCAGAGAGACTCACTGATCTCTGCTTGACATCCAATTACCACATGAATACCCTAGAGTGGCTGAAAAAGGCCTCTCACTTTTTGCTGACCCCCCTCACTCCTTATGCTGAGAGGCAGTGGATCAAACAAAGCTAGTGCGGCCTGAACTGCATTGTCACTCCTGCCGAGGGGTCCTCCTCTGTTTAAAGCGGCCCATTGTCTGCTTTTATTCCGCTTTTTTTCCCCCCTTCTAGTTTAAATAAATGCTTTCACTGCACAGGATGCAAACAGCTGTTCCAGGATTGCCTTGTGCTTCATACAGAACTCTTTTTTTTTTTTTTTTTTATTCTATTTTTGTATTTTTTTCCCTCATTCCTTGCAGCAGGACGCGAAGTCCATTATCGCACAGAACGTACCTTTTCAAAACTTGGATTGCTAAACTGCGCGGAATAAAGACAGAGGAGAATAGTGTTTCGGGTTGTTGTTTTTTGGTTTTAAATTGGAAGAAGTAAAGATAAAGATTATGAGGGTTATTCACTAAACTCCAAATTTGCCGCCGAATTGTGAATTTCACCGTAGGTACAATTTCAGGACAATTCGTGTATTCACAAAGCTGTCAAACAACTTGATTCGTCTATTCACAGAACGTCAAATTGCAATGTAACAGATGGAATAGCTTTTTTAATTATTTTGTTTTCAAAAGCCATTTATCGCTTTTATTTCTTGCAAAAAAACATTTTAGATTTCAATTTTTAATGTGTACAACCGCGTCTTGTGCATGGGACCCAGGCAAGTGTCCGAGCTACATCCTTTGCCGGCGGCCGCGCAATGGAAGAAGAGAGCGCAAAGGAGCTTGGCAAACGGCAGAGGAGACCAATTGGGACCATGTGAGCTGGGGGCAATATATATTAAATGTGAGCTGGGGGCAATATATATTAAATGTGAGCTGGGGGCAATATATATTAAATGTGAGCTGGGGGAAATATATTTCATGTGAGCTGGGGACAATATATATTAAATGTGAGCTGGGGGCAATATATTTCATGTGAGCTGGGGACAATATATTTCATGTGAGCTGGGGACAATATACAGGTGAAACTCGAAAAATTAGAATATGGTGCAAAAGTTCATTTATTTCAGTAATGCAACTTAAAAGGTGAAACTAATATATGAGACTCATTAAATGCAAAGCAAGATAGTTCAAGACGTGATTTGTCATAATTGTGATGATTATGGTTACAGCTCATGAAAACCCCAAATCCACAATCTCAGAAAACTAGAATATTCCATGCAATCAATAAAACAAATATTGTACATAGAACAATATGGGACCTCTGAAAAGTATAAGCTGCAGATGTACTCAGTACTTGGTTTGGGCCCCTTTTGCAGCAATTACTGCCTCAATGCGGCAATGTGGCATGGAAGCTATCAGACTGTGGCACTGCTGAGGTGTTATGGAAGACCAGGATGCTTCAATAGTGGCCTTCAGCTCTTCTGCATTGGTCCGTCTCATGTCTCTCATCTTTCTCTTGGCAATGCCCCATAGATTCTCTATAGGGTTCAGGTCAGGCGAGTTTGCTGGCGAATCAAGCACAGTAATCCCACGGTCTTGGTTTTGGTGCTTTTGGCAGTGTGGGCAGGTGACAAGTCCTGCTGGAAAATGAAGTCAGCATCCCCATAAAGCTCGTCTGCGGAAGGAAGCATGAAGTGCTCTAAAATCTCCTGGTAGACGGCTGCGTTGACCCTGGACTTCATGAAGCACAGTGGACCAACACCAGCAGATGACATGGCTCCCCAAATCAACACAGACTGTGGAAACTTCACACTGGACTTCAAGCATCTTGCAGTGGGTGCCTCTCCATTCTTCCTCCATACTCTGGGTCCTTGGTTTCCAAATGAGATACAAAAGTTGCTCTCATCAGAAAAGAGGACTTTGGAGCCGCTGAGCAACAGACCAGGTCTGTTTTTCTTTAGCCCAGGTAAGACGCTTCTGACGTTGTTTGTTGTTCAGGAGCGGCTTGACAAGAGGAATACGACATTTGAAGCCCATGTCCAGGATCCGTCTGTGTGTGGTGGCTCTTGATGCACTGACTCCAGTCTCAGTCTACTCCTTGTGAAAGTCCCCAACACTTTTGACTGGCCTTTTCCTGACAATCCTCTCCAGGCTGCGGTCATCCCTGCTGCTTGTGCACCTTTTTCTTCCACACTTTTCCCTTCCACATAACTTTATATTAATGTGCTTTGATACAGCACTTTGGGAATATCCAACTTCTTTTGCAGTGACCTTTTGAGGCTTTCCCTCCTTATAGAGGGGTCAATGATGGTTTTCTGTATAACAGTCAGGTCAGCAGTCTTTCCCATGATTGTGATTCCTACTGAACCAGACTGAGAGACCATTTAAAGGCTCAGGAACCCTTTGCAGGTGTTATGGCTTAATTAGCTGATTAGAGTGGGACACTTTGAGCCTAGAATATATTGCACCTTTTCACAATATTCTAATTTTCTGAGATTGTGGATTTGGGGTTTTCATGAGCTGTAACCATAATCATCACAATTATGACAAATCATGGCTTGAACTATCTCATATATTAGTTTCACCTTTTAAGTTGCATTACTGAAATAAATGAAATTTTGCACGATATTTTAAATTTTCGAGTTTCAACTGTATATTAAATGTGAGCTGGGGGCAATATATTAAATGTGAGCTGGGAGTGGGGGTACCCTGGGCCCCTGGTATGGAAAGGGTTCGCAGGGCTGCACAGATGGGGTGCCACCTGTGTCCTGCCAGCACGGAAAGGGTGCACTGGGCAGCCCACACCTGGGTTACTCTACACTGCATAGCTTCAAGGGGTATGTGATAGGAGTGGGGTACCCTGGGCCCCTCGTATGGAAAGGGTTCGCAGGGCTCATGAGCCACACGAGGACAGACCAGGGCTCGAGTCGAGCGGTAACGCGCGGAACGACATTCCCGCACTTCTCCCGCTGCGGGAACGCAGCATTCCCGCTGTGGCCCGAGCCCGAAAGGCTGGAGCAGGCGGCCGCCGCACATTGCCGGCGGCCGCGTGCTTCCTGTTAGAACGGCCCACTGACAGGAAGTGGAGCCGCTCGCCTGGCTGTTTCATTGATCCCAGGCGGGCGGCTGCACTTCCTGTCAGCGGCCGTTCTAACAGGAAGCACGCGGCCGCCGGGCGCAGAGAGGTGAGCTGGGGGCACTATCCATGAAACGCTGGGGGGCATTCCATGAGACCTGTCCTGGGGGCACTATCCATGAAACGCTGGGGGGCATTCCATGAGACCTGTCCTGGGGGCACTATCCATGAAACGCTGGGGGGCATTCCATGAGACCTGTCCTGGGGGCACTATCCATGAAACGCTGGGGGGCATTCCATGAGACCTGTCCTGGGGGCAATATCCATGAGACCTGTCCTGGGGGCACTATCCATGAGACCTGGGGGCATTATCCATGAGACCTGGGGGCACTATCCATGAGACCTGGGGGCATTATCCATGAGACCTGGGGCATTATCCATGAGACCTGGGGGCATTATCCATGAGACCTGGGGGCAATATCCATGAGACCTGGGGGCATTATCCATGAGAGCTGGGGCATATATCCATGAGACCTGGGGGCATTATCCATGAGACCTGGGTGCTATATCCATGAGACCTGGGGCATTATCCATGAGACCTGGGGGCAATATCCATGAGACCTGGGGGCATTATCCATGAGACCTGGGGCATTATCCAGGAGACCTGGGGGCAATATCCATGAGACCAGGGGCATTATCCAGGAGAGCTGGGGCATATATCCATGAGACCTGGGGGCATTATCCATAAGACCTGGGGGCATTATCCATGAGAGCTGGGGCATATATCCATGAGACCTGGGGGCAATATCTATGAGACCTGGGGGCATTATCCATGAGACCTGGGGGCATTATCCATGAGACCTGGGGGCAATATCCATGAGACCTGGGGGCACTATCCATGAGACCTGGGGGCAATATCCATGAGACCTGGGGGCATTATCCATGAGACCTGGGGGCAATATCCATGAGACCTGGGGCATTATCCATGAGACCTGGGGGCATATATCCATGAGACCTGGGGGCATATATCCATGAGAGCTGGGGGCATTATCCATGAGAGCTGGGACAATTATATCCGTGTGAACTGGGAAAATATATCCATATAACCATTGCCTTGTATATTATTCTGGGGGTCCAGTGCTGTGTATATAATTCTGGGGGGTCTGTGCCTGGATATATATATAGATTATATATAAAACGCGTTAGTCCGGTTGCCAAAATCGCGAGTATACCTGTACGTAGTGATACCTTTCACTGATCAGTATAGTTTCCAGTTTACACTCTTGAAAGCTTGTCTTTTAAATGTAAAGTTAACCCAATAAAAATGGTATCACCGGCTCGTCCGGCTATACTCGTGATATATATATTTTTTCTTCAGGTAATAGGGGTTGTGGAATTCGTGGGTGAGTTCCCTCACTTTTTTTCCCAGGACTTGACCCCTGGGACAGACCCTATGCAATATTCTGGGGAGTGTAAGTTTGCCGGGTCATCCATGTTTTCCTGGACATTTATTAGTATTTCATATAGAGGAGAGGTTAGCACAGAGAAACGTGCTTGCCTGCAACATATATAATTATTAATGTGCTGCAGGATGGAGATTATTATTATTATTATTCTTTATTTATAAAGCGCCAGCATATTCCGCAGCGCTGTACAATAAGCACAGTATAGACAGTGTTATAATACATTGAACAACATTTGACAAACAGTACAGGAGGAGATGAGGGCCCTATTCCCGTAGGAACTCACAATCTGGGAGGGTTGGGGTTGGAAACAGGAGGAGAGGACTGTAAGGTGAGAGTGATTTGATGGTTGCGTCAGTGAGTTGGGTGGTCGGCTTCCCTAAATAGGAATGTTTTAAGGGAGCATTTGAAGGAAGAGAAGTTAGGGGAAAGTCTGACAGTACGAGGGAGAGCGTTCCAGAGAGTGGGGGCTGCGCGTGAGAAATCCTGCAGTCTATCATGGGAAGAGGTGATGCGGGGAGAAGCTAGGCGCAGGTCACTGTTTGACCTTAGGGAGCGGGCTGGGGTGTATTTGGTGATTAGTGAGGACAGGTAGTGGGGAGCGGAGTTAGTGAGGGTTTTGTCGGTAAGGTTAAGGAATTTGAACTTAATTCTGCAGTGGATGGGGAGCCAGTGAAGGGACTCGCAGAGGGGAGCGGCAGAGACAGAGCAGCGGGTGAGGTGAATTAGCCTGGCGGAGGCGTTCAGGATGGATTGTAGGGGGGAGAGGCGGGACAGAGGGAGGCCAGATAAGAGATTATTGCAATAGTCGAGTCGGGAGATTACCAGGGCGTGTATGAGTTGTTTTGTGGTGACAGCGGTAAGAAATGGCCGAATTCTGGAAATTAACGCAGTTGGTATTGGCAGGAGGAGGAAAGACTTGATGTGGGGATGGAGGAAAGAGCAGAGTCAAGTGTAACTCCAAGACAGCGAACTTGGTTTGATGGGGAGATGGTGATACCCTCCACCGTGATAGAGAAGTCAGGAGGTGGGGAGGCATTGGAGGGAGGAATAAGTAGGAGTTCAGTCTTTGACATGTTGATCTTTATGTGGTGGGAGGCCATCCAGGAGGAGATGCCAGATACACAGTCACTGACTTTTGAGAGGACAGGGGGAGAGAGATCAGGGGTAGAGAGGTAGATCTGAGTGTCATCAGCGTAGAGGTGGTAATTAAAGCCAAAGCTGTTGATGATTTTGCCCACCAGGGAGGAGGTGTAGATGGAAAAGAGCAGAGGACCAAGGACAGAGCCTTGAGGTACGCCAACAGATAGAGGCAATGAGGAGGAGGAGTTACCAGCAAAGGACACACAGAAGGACCTGTTGGATAAATAGGAGTCAACCCAAGCAAGTGCAGTGTCACCGAGACCCAGAGAGTTGAGGGCCTGTAGAAGGAGGGGGTGGTCAACAGTGTCAAAAGCAGCTGAGAGGTCAAGCAGGATGAGAATAGAATAGTGGCCGTGTTTTTTAGCAGTTAGGAGGTCGTTGGTGACTTTGGTGAGGGCAGTTTCAGTTGAGTGTAGGGGACGGAAGCCAGATTGCAGGGGGTCAAGTAGGGAATTGGAGGACAGGAAGAGGGAGAGGCGGTTGAAGACTAGTTTTTCTAAGAGCTTGATGTGAAGGGAAGCAGGGATACAGGGCGGTAGTTGGATGGAGAGTTGGGATCTAGGGATGGTTTCTTTAGTAAAGGGGTAACTAGCGCGTGTTTGAAGGCGGATGGAAAGGAGCCAGTGGAGAGAGATAGGTTGAAGATGTGTATGAGAGCAGGGGTGAGGGGAGGAGAGAGGGGAGGAATTAGATGTGAGGGAATGGGGTCGAGCGGGCACGTGGTGAGATGTGAGGAGGACAATAAGGAATTGTCTTCCTCCTCAGTGGCTGGGAGGAAGCGGCAGAGGGTGGCAGAGGGTACCTGTGGGAGTGGAGGTGGCAGATAACTATCTTGTGTTGGGATGTTGCTTCTGATAGTTAAAGTTTTACTGAGGAAGTAGTCTGCCAGGTCTTGAGCGCTGAAGGCAGCTGTGGGGGGAGGTGCAGGTGGGTAGAGGAGGGTGTTGAAGGTGGACCAGAGCCGTTTAGGGTTGGAGGACAGCGTAGATATAAGAGATGAGAAGAAGGATTGTTTGGCCAAGTGGAGGGCAGAGGTGTATGACCGGAGAATAAACTTGAAGTGAACAAAATCAGCTTCAGAGCGGGATTTCCTCCAGGCATGCTCTGCGGTGCGGGAGCATCTTTGCAGGTAGCGAGTCTGGAGGGTGTGCCAGGGCTGAAGCTGGCGGTGTGGGGCCTTACAGAGTCGAAGAGGAGCAAGAGTATCTAGAGCAGCGATAAGCGTAGTGTTGTAGTGATTAGTGGCAGCATCAGGGCAGGTGAAGGATGAGGTATGAGGGAGGTGGTGAAGTAGGTTGGAGATTTGATGGGGGTCCACAGCATGTAGATTTCTGCGAGTGTGTGTGCGGGGTGGGGGAGCAGGGTGTTTAGGAAGTCCAGATAGGTTGAAAGAGAGAAGGTGGTGGTCAGAGATGGGGAAAGGGCGACATTTGAACTCAGAAATGGAGCAGAGGTTGGAAAAGACAAGGTCAATAGCGTGACCATCGCGGTGGGTAGGGAGGAGGGAGGATTGTGTGAGTCCAAGGGAGGACGTGAGTGAAAGAAGTTTGGAGGCAGCAGGGGCGGAAGGATCGTCAATGGGAATGTTGAAGTCCCCGAGAATTAGGCATGGAAGATTAGAAGACAGGAAGTGAGAAAGCCAGGTAGCAAAGTGGTCAAAGAACTGGGAGGTTGGTCCCGGTGGGCGGTAGATGACTGCCACCCTGAGAGCCAGAGGAGAGAACAGGCGGATGCAGTGTGTCTCGAAGGAGGAGAAGGAGAGGGATGGGGGTGGAGGGAGATGCTGGTAGGTGCAGGTGGGGAGAAGCAGGAGTCCGACCCCGCCACCATTTCTCTCATCCGGTCTGGGGTATGGCTCAAGTGTAGACCGCCATGTGAGAGAGCAGCAACGGAGGCCGTGTCAGAGAGTTAGCCAGGTTTCAGTTAAAGCTAGGAGGTTGAAGGAGTTTGAAAGGAAGAGGTCATGGACGGCTGTGAGTTTGTTGCACAAAGAGCGAGCGTTCCAGAGGGCGCAGGAGAAAGAGGACAGGCGCTGAGGGATTATGGGAATGAGGTTGCTGGGCTTGCAGGGAGGTGATTTATGTGCGATGGAGATAGGATGAGAGGGAAGTATTGGATTGTTTGTGGGGCCAGGGTTAGGGTATGTCATCTGAATAGAGTAACAGCAGGAGGGTGAGAAAGAGAAGGTGGGAATGGGATTTGTGGGAGTGGGAGTGATTGGCAGCACGAGAGTTAGAGGGAGACCATGTTCTGAGGAAACAGAGGAGCTCATGCGAGGCCATCATGTGGGACGAGAGGAGGGAGGGAGAGATGCAGATAGTGTAGGGGTCGGTGGTAGAGGGGCAGGAGTTCCATTTAAGGAGAAAGGTAGAAGTAAAGAGTAGAAGCGTGAGAGAAAGCATGATATAGACGTGTGTTTACCCGGAGTAAAAAGTGGGCCTTGCAGTTCCTTCCTTGAGGCAGGTCACCTGAGGCCCGTTCAATACCTCAGCAGCTGCTGAATTGATGCAGCGCAGCAATTCAGTTTGCTGCAGCAGTGACTCTGAACTCTTTGGATGCGAATTACAAAACAAAATGGCGATTTCTGTAGTTTCTGCAATATGCGCAGTTTTATTAGCAGAAACTGAGACTGAGGCCATCTTTGAAATAACTAAAAGCAGTCAGCACAATTCCGTTTTGTATGCACACACCACAAATGATAGTTTTTATTGAATAAAGGTAATGGTTACTTCTGAAAAAAATATATAATTGAACCGTAATATATGTCTATGTGCATGGGGTAAATAATAAATAAATATTTTGTGCTTTGGTGAACAAAAACCTCAAAATTAACATTGCGGTACTGAATTTTACTTGCTTCATGGCGGCGGCCATCTTTACTACGTCACACTCAGCTACTCGCAGCATCTCCTCGAGTCGCTGCAAGTGCTAAGTTAGCAGTGCTGAGCGGCTGAACGGCGTTCAATGGCAAGTTGCTATGGCTGGGGTCAGACCAGCGCACTTTTAACGTGTTGAAGGAAAAGGAATCCTCAGATCACCATCTGCTAACCTATAAGAAGGACCCTATAAGTAGTTAAATAACACCCCATGAATTATAATATTAATAGATAAATTAAGGTTTAAATATAAGAAATAGTTTTAAGATAAATTGATAATCAGCAGTATTATAAGATTAAGTTTCACTTCCCAATATGTTTGTAAATGTCTCTGGAATGAAGAAATGTTGATGTCTCAAGAAATGCTGAGAGATAGCATGTCTCAAGAGATAGCATGTCTCAAGAGATAGCATGTCTCAAGAAATCACATGCCGAGGCCACGGGACTGTCCAGAAATGTGTCACCAGACCTGTATTGAAACTGGCCAATGAACTATGTTATGTTTTGAAATGTTAACCAATGAAATAAAAAGACAACGCCTTGACACAGGTATAAATATGTGTCAAGAACCGTTGGAAGG
>RXON01001867.1:0-10531 GCA_009667805.1 Leptobrachium leishanense | reverse complement strand
AGTGGATTCTGTGATACGCTTCTATGCACCGCACATTACTGGGAGTTTCATGGCAGTGGATTCTGTGATACGCTTATACGCACCGCACATTACAGAGAGTTTCATGGCAGTGGATTCTGTGATACGCTTATATGCACCGCACATTACTGGGAGTTTCATGGCAGTGGATTCTGTGATACGCTTATATGCACCGCACATTACTGGGAGTTTCATGGCAGTGGATTCTGTGATACGCTTATATGCACCGCACATTACTGGGAGTTTCATGGCAGTGGATTCTGTGATACGCTTATATGCACCGCACATTACTGGGAGTTTCATGGCAGTGGATTCTGTGATATGCTTATATGCACCGCACATTACTGGGAGTTTCATGGCAGTGGATTCTGTGATACGCTTATACGCACCGCACATTACAGAGAGTTTCATGGCAGTGGATTCTGTGATACGCTTATATGCACCGCACATTACAGAGAGTTTCATGGCAGTGGATTCTGTGATACGCTTATATGCATCGCACATTACTGGGAGTTTCATGGCAGTGGATTCTGTGATACGCTTATATGCACCGCACATTACTGGGAGTTTCATGGCAGTGGATTCTGTGATACGCTTATATGCACCGCACATTACAGAGAGTTTCATGGCAGTGGATTCTGTGATACGCTTATATGCACCGCACATTACTGGGAGTTTCATGGCAGTGGATTCTGTGATACGCTTATATGCATCGCACATTACTGGGAGTTTCATGGCAGTGGATTCTGTGATACGCTTATATGCACCGCACATTACTGGGAGTTTCATGGCAGTGGATTCTGTGATACGCTTATATGCATCGCACATTACTGGGAGTTTCATGGCAGTGGATTCTGTGATACGCTTATATGCACCGCACATTACTGGGAGTTTCATGGCAGTGGATTCTGTAATGTGCGGTGCATATAAGCGTATCACAGAATCCACTGCCATGAAACTCTCTTTACACTCCACAATGTTAAGTTCGGCGTCATTGGAGAGGTCAGAGCCCGGCCTTTCTAATGAGACCAAACACGATCATGTAGAAAAAAATACAAAATTTCCTCATTGCCCGCTTTTAACATCTAAAGCAATGTTATTTCTCACCTCGGGATTAAACATTCACAGGGTTATTCAGAGAGCGGTGAAAAGCAGGAGAATGACTGGAGAAGTGAAAATTCTAGGTCAAAATAGCCAAACCAGAAAAATTCTCCCATTTAACTCACTTTCCAAATCAGCTATTTTGACCTAGAATTTTCCATTCTCCAGTCATTCTCCTGAGTTTCACCTTTCTCTGAATAACCCTGTGAATGTTTAATCCCGAGGTGAGAAATAGGAGAATGACTGGAGAAGAGAAAATTCTAGGTCAAAATAGCCAAACCAGAAAAATTCTCCCATTTATCTCACTTTCCAAATCGGCTATTTGGTCTAGATTGTTCTCTTCTCCTGCCAGTTTTCCTGGCTTTCACCTCTCTTTAAGGGTTGTTCAGAGAAAGGTGAAAACCAGGAGAATGGCAGGAAAAGAGACCAATCTGGACCAAATAGTCGATTTGGAAAGTGAGATAAATGGGAGAATTTTCTTGTTTGGCTATTTTGACCTAGAATTTTTACTTCTCCAGTCATTCTCCTGAGTTTCACCTCTCTCTGAATAACCCTGATGGTAATAAAACACAATCGGCCACAATACTCAGCTACTAATTGGGTTAGTGGAGACTCATGGGAAATGTAGTTCAAAAACAACTGGATGGCCAAGGTTGCTGCACCTCTGAATTATAAACATACAGGGTTATCCAAAGAGATCCGAATTGCTGGAGAAAGGTAACCGAACGCTGGAAATCAGAGTGCAGGCAATTCACCAAATCCTGGCGAATTGCCTGCACATACGGTGCCTGTTCGGTGCCTGTTCGAGGGCAGTGAAATCCCCATAGAGAAGCACTGCTTCGGCTATTCAGAGAACACAAACCAGCAGTGAAAGGTTCCCCTAATGTCCTGCCATTCGGTGGTTTCATTCGGCAGGTTTATTCAGGCGAATCCCATAGACTTCAATGTTAAAAATATTCCCATTTTAATTCAATATCTAATAAACCGTTCATTATAAAATTCTGCAGCAAAAAGTCTCTTTATTTATAGATTTTTTTAAGGATATTTTAAGCATTTTCCATTTTTTTTTTTTTACATATTTTTTCTGTAACAGCCCTTTTTATTATCATTCCCTGGACCTCATATTTAAATTTCAGACATTTTCGCTCAGTAGTTTCTTTGCAAACAGCGTTTCACTTTTCAAACATTCAAGCAAACTGTTTTGCTAATTTTATTCACTCCATTCGTCTGCGGTGTCGGCTTTTTCCGGCGGCTTCGGTGCGTGTGATCGTCTCCTGCTCGGCTTTGTCCAGCGGGTTAAACTAGATGTTTTTGCAGGTTTTCGACGTGCATTCGCCGGGTTTTGCGGTTAGTTTTTGGCGGGTTTGCGGCGACCTTTCCCTGCAATTCGGGGAAATTCCTGTGGTGCTTGCTGAATACATCGCAGGGTCGCCGAAAACACCTGTGGATGTCACGGAGCAGCAATAAAGCATAATAAGCACCAATTAGGCAGCTTTAAAATGACTGTGATACTCAGCTCCTTCTAGACATTTACTGGTGTGGTTACAAACATGGTGAAGTCAAGAGAATGGTCCAGGAAGACAAGAGAAGAGGTAATTACTCTTCACAGGAAGGGCAATGGCTATAAGAAGATTGCAAAGATGTTAAACATACCAAGAGAGACCATAGGAAGCATCATTCGCAAATTCAAGGCAAAGGGCACTGTTGAAACGCTACCTGGTCGTGGCAGAAAGAAGATGCTGACTTCGACTGCTGTGCGCTACCTGAAGCGTAGAGTGGAGAAAAGTCCCCGTGTGACTGCTGAGGAACTGAGAAAAGATTTGTCAGATGTGGGTACTGAAGTTTCAGCTCAGACAATACGGCGCACACTGCGTAATGAAGGCCTCCATGCCAGAACTCCCAGGCGCACCCCCTTGCTGTCTCCAAAGAATAAGAAGAGTCGACTGCAGTATGCCAAAAGTCATGTGGACAAACCACAGAAGTTTTGGGATAGTGTTCTGTGGACTGATGAAACAAAATTAGAACTGTTTGGGCCCATGGATCAACGCTATGTTTGGAGGAGGAAGAACAAGGCTATGAAGAAAAGAACACCTTGCCTACTGGGAAGCATGGCGGGGGGTCAATCATGCTTTGGGGCTGTTTTGCTTCTGCAGGTACAGGAAAGCTTCAGCGTGTGCAAGGTACCATGAATTCTCTTCAGTACCAGGAGATATTGGATGACAATGTGATGCAGTCCGTCACAAACCTGAGGCTTGGGAGACGTTGGACTTTTCAACAGGACAATGATCCAAGCATACCTCCAAGTCCACTAGAGCATGGTTGCAGATTAAAGGCTGGAACATTTTGGAGTGGCCATCGCAGTCACCTGACTTAAATCCGATTGAGAACCTCTGGTGGGACTTAAAGAAAGCAGTTGCAGTGCGCAAGCCTAAGAATGTGACTGAACTGGAGGCTTTTGCCATGACGAATGGGCGAAGATACCCGTAGATCACTGCAAGACACTTGTGTCAAGCTATGCTTCACGTTTAAAAGCTGTTATAACTGTAAAAGGATGTTGTACTAAGTACTAAGATTGAATGTCACTTGGGGGTTGAATAAAACTGATAATGATGTGAGCACAGAAAAGACATTTGTGCTTATTTCATTATAAATGTTATGTTATATTTGTCTGACCTACACGTGCCTCTTTGATTTAGGCTAGGGTCAGACGAACGCAGTTTTAACGTGCGTTTAGCCGCACGAAATCACGGCCGTGCTAGCAGCAAATGACGTCCAATGCCGGGGAACATACGAAGTACGGCCGCACGAAAGTTCGTCCGCGCAACGCAAGTGGCAAACGAACGCATTTTTTCGAGAACGTCAAACCGCTACTACTGACGTACAGAGTGCGCTGTGTCCGCTAGCGGCGTGTTTGCGTGATTGGGAGACGTCAGACGCTGCTAATGTCCAGCCAACATAACGTCCAGACGCAAAAAGAGGTTTATTAACGATCCGTAAAAAATCACGCACGAAAAATGCGCATCGTATGACCGCTTTCGCGCATTCCGTGGGAAAATACGTCCGTTCGTTCGACCGCACTTTCCCACAGACAATGCGAAAAATACGTTCGTCTGACCCTAGCCTTAGGCTAGGGTCAGACGAACGCAGCTTTAACGTGCGTTTAGCCGCACAAAATCACGGCCGTGCTAGCAGCAAATGACGTCCAATGCCGGGGAACACACGAAGTACGGCCGCACGAAAGTTCGTCCGCGCAACGCAAGTGGCAAACGAACGCATTTTTTCGAGAACGTCAAACCGCTACTACTGACGTACAGAGTGCGCTGCGGCCGCAATAGCGGCGTGTGTGTGTGATTGGGAGACATCAGACGCTGCTAATGTCCGGCCAACATAACGTCCAGACACAAAAAGTGTTTTATTGATGATCCGTACAAAATCACGGACGAAAAGGCGCATCGTATGACCGCTACCGCGTATTCCGTCAAAAAATATGTCCGTTCGTTCGACCGCACTTTTCCACGGTCGACGCGAAAAATGCGTTCGTCTGACCCTAGCCTTAATTGTATGCAAGATGACTGAATGATCAAAATCAATGTCAAACTGGCCAAAACACTCAATTTCAGTGGGGGTTGAATAATTTTGAACACAACTGTATATAGATCCAGCTGAGGAAGCCACATTCTGGTGAAACGCGTCCTGGATATATCCCCTATTTTATACTTATTGTTAAAATACTTTTTAATAATGAATCCCTTTATTTTACTTTACTTGTATCCTGTTTTGTTCCTGAGAACCAGTTCCTCCCTGAGGCTTTGCTTTACAGCTATACTGAATACAGCCGACGAGGAAAGAGGTGACGCGTAAAGAAGGGAATTTGGCCACCTCTATGGGCCATAGATGCCAGTAAGAGTGAGCCTGATACATCCTAGGCTCCTGTCCACGTGAGTAAGATACCTCTATCATCCATCTATTTTACCTGCATCACAGAATTGTGCTATGTCCTCTTTCTCTATTCATTTCCATGAGGTTAAGACCCGGCGGAACTGAAGAGAGAGACAGCGCATCTTCTGTGAGATCACGGACACATTGCAAGGAAAATTCATCAGAGAGAGACAATATTTTTTTCGGCCACAAAAGGTGGCAGTACAACACAAGGAATAGACATTAGAGAGAAATCAGATCTCGTTTTTCGCCACAAGGTGGCAGCATAACACAAAAAAGGAATTATTTCCAAATAAAAAGGAATTATTTCCAAATAAAAAGGAATTATTTCCAAATAAAAAGGAATTATTTCCAAATAAAAAGGAATTATTTCCATTTAAGTGCAGATTTTTTACATTCTAAGACTATATCCATCCAAGACCCATCCACTCCCCCATTTTTTGCACTCATATAAGGCACGTACTATTCATCACCATCTACGTCCAATATTGCTACCTACAAATAGCAAATATACTGTCAGACGCAGATACACTTATACTGTTTAAATTACAATATACAGCCCACCATCTCTGTATCAAAGAACTTGACCGATCTACAAGGTAAAAACAGTACCCTTCAACAGCGATATAATTCATCGGAGGAAGACAACATATATATATTGTTTCTGGCCACAAAGTGGCAGTACAGCACAAGGAATAGATATTAGAGAGAAATTAGACCTCGGTTTCGCCACAAGGGGGCAGCACAATATAAAAAGAAATCTTTTTCCATTTAAGCGCAGATTTTTCACATATTAATTTCAGACTATATCCTTTCAAGACCTATCCACTCCCTCATTTTTTATACTCATTATTAGGCACGTACTATTCATCACTGCCCACGTCCAATATTGCTACCTACAAATAGCAAATATACTGCCAGACGTAGTTACAATTATACTGTTTAAATTTGCAATATACAGCCCACCATCTCTGTATCAAAGATCTTGACCGATCTACAAGGTGTAAGCAGCGGCCTTCAACAGCGATATAAATCCACATTTCCATATACAATATCGGGTACCAGCGAAACGGTGCCATCATATCGCCAAAAGAGCAGCAGCTAATACCGCATGCACACTAGTAACAAGCGCCAATAAAGAGTTTTACTCCACATTATTTCATACAACTGTATATACGCATGATGTGAGCTGGCCTGGGCAATATATATATACATGATGTGAGCTGGCCTGGACAATATATATATATATATATATATCTACGCATGATGAAAATTTGCAAAATATAAGGCACGCAAAGTGAAATTTTGATGTGTCTGAAATTGAAACTTACGTGACAACTCTTATTTTTTTTTGTTAATTTATATTTTTTCAATACAGTTAATTTTAATTTGTTTTAATAGAGTTAATTTAAAATGGTTTAATACAGTTTATTTATATTTATTTTACCTTTACTATTGGTGCTTTTCAAACTTTATTCTTAAATAAAAAGAAATTTAGCAGTTTCATGTGTCGTTTTTTTTTTTTTTTTTTTTTTTTTGGGGGGTGCAAGTAGCTGGTCTTGCTAGGGCGCAAAATAGTCTAGCACCGGCCCTGACCGCATGGTCCACCCCTGCACTCTTCCACAATACCACAGAGGGGTTACTGTATGATGGCACTTGCTGGCCTGGCACCAAAGGCACAATATTTGGCTGCACTGCCACTGACGCCTGTATCAGAATCATATCCTCAGAGGGGTTACGGTGTGACGGCACTGTTGGGGACGCTAAAGGACCAATTTTAAAGCACCTATTGTTACTTTCATCCAAAGCCTGCATAAGTTTCACAGTAATTTAGCCAAAAATCACTAAACTTTTTCTGCGTGTCCGAAAATGTCTCCTGTTTTCATACAGACTGCCGCCCCAAGCAGTTGTTTATGGATAGAGTAAAGGAAAAGCATTTACCGTCATTTGAAATGTCATTGTTTGTTTTTTACATATTTCTATACATCCTAAAAATCCACCACTTCACGGGCAGGTTATGGGGACCTCCTAGGCACGATATTTGAAGGAATTTTTCATTTTTATTTTTAACCCTTATTTCATGGAAAACTCCCTGTCCCTTTTAAAAATGTTTTTTTTAATCCTTTTTGTCGTTGTTTCCTGTCCCCCAGGGCACTACCCGACACCCCATACACCTTTTATGGCAAATATCTAGCATATATGCCCTCTTGGAGGGCACTCTAAAAAACCGAATTTTCAGCCCCATTGACTTGTATTGAGTTCGAGTTCGAATTCGAACATTTGGAAAGTTCGAGTTTGAATGCAAACCGAACTCGGGGGTGTTCGGCTCATCCCTACTCTGAACTCCAACCCTTTTCTACGGTGACACCAGCCACCCCACATTCTCTCCAGTGACTGCTGGGAATGCCGGGAGATGATGCAGCTGGCACTTCTCCCCTGCCGCAGCTACAACATACGGGAGATGCCGGGGTCAGCTGTGTGAATGACCTATTTTCAGTGACTCCTTATGGACATTTCTTTAGCAGTGAGGCAGGAAAGACTATAATGCTCACTAGGGCCGCCATCAGGGCATTACGCCCCATGCTGCCGTAAGGTGCCCGGGGGCGTCCCAGGCCCCCGTCGGCAGCGGCGTCGCCCTTTTACAGCTCCGGTATCAGACTCTATGAGCTGTGTCTCTTCACTGGCTGGCTGGGCGGGGCCAAGCAGCGTGTGGGGGCCTCCCAAGCACGTTGCTTTGGCTCCGCCCCCTCCACTCAGTGAAGCTGCGCGCCTAAGCTGGAGGGCCCGGGCTGAAGATCAGAAGATAGAAGATAGGAGAGAAGAAGATTGAAGAAAAGAAGACCTGAAGGAAGGAAGACAGCGGAGTGGTGAGCCAGACCCCAGGGCCCATACCCATGGCCCAGACCTAGGGCCCAGACCTCAAGGCCCAGACCCCAAGGCCCAGACCCAGGGCCCATACCCATGGCCCAGACCTAGGGCCCAGACCTCAAGGCCCAGACCCCAAGGCCCAGACCCAGGGCCCATACCCAAGGCCCAGACCTAGGGCCCAGACCTCAAGGCCCAGACCCCAGGGTCCAGACCAAGAAGATCTAGGGCCCAGACCTAGGGCCCAGACCCCAGACCTACGACCCAGACTCCAGGGCCCAGACCCCAGGGCCCAGACTCCAGGGCCCAGACCCTAGGGCCCAGACCCCAGACCCCAAGGCCCAGACCTAGGGCCCAGACCCCAAGGCTCAGACCCCAAGACCCAGGGCCCAGATCCCAAGGCCCAGACCTAGGGCCCAAGGCCCAGACCTCAAGGCCCAGACCTCAGGGCCCAGGGCCCAGACCTCAGGGCCCAGACCCAGGGCCCAGACCCCAAGGCCCTGACCTAGGGCCCACACCCCAAGGCCAGGGCCCAGACCCCAGGGCCCAGACCCCAAGGCCCAGACCCCAAGGCCCAAGGCCCAGACCTAGGGCTCAGACCCAGGGCCCAGACCTCAAGGCCCAGACCTCAAGGCCAGACCCCAGGGCCCAGACCCCAGGGCCCAGACCCCAGACCCAAGGCGAGGGGCCCAGACCCCAGGGCCCAGACTCCAAGGCCCAGACCCCAGGGCCCAGACTCCAAGGCCCAGACCCCAGGGCCCAGACTCCAAGGCCCAGACCCCAGGGCCCAGACCCCAAGGCCCAGACCCAGGGACCAGACTCCAGGGCCCAGACCCCAGACCCAGGGACCAGACTCCAAGGCCCAGACCCAGGGACCAGACTCCAAGGCCCAGACCCCAGGGACCAGGCCCAGCCTAGACCCAGACACCAGACCCCAGGGACCAGACCCCAGGGACCAGACCCCAGGGCAGACTCAGGGCCCAGACCCCAGGGACCAGACTCCAAGGCCCAGACCCCAGGGACCAGGCCCAGCTTAGACCCAGACACCAGACCCCAGGGACCAGACCCCAGGGACCAGGGCAGACTCAGGGCCCAGACCCCAGGGACCAGACCCCAAGGCTCAGTCCCAGGGACCAGAGCCCAGACCCAGACCAGACCCCAAGGCCCAGGGACCAGGCCCAGCCCAGACCCCAGAGCACAGACCCCAAGGCCCAGAGCACAGACCCCAAGGCCCAGGGCCCAGACCCCCAGGCCCAGGGCCCAAAGTCCATCATATACAGCCCGTTACTGTGAGATTTATTGCTGTGGATTCTGTGATACGTTCATACACACCACACATTACTGGGAGTTTTATTGCTGTGGTGCTCTGTTATGTCCTGGTTTTTTTTAAGGGAGAAAAGCTGTTAGACACTGAGGGAGTGCCGGGGGGGGCCCCGGGGGGCCCCATTGTGAGGTTTAGTAAGGGGCCCCATCATTTCTGATGGCTGCCCTGATGCTCACTAACCGCTGGAGCCACCCGTTTTTGTCGTCTCACAGGTTAGTCTCCCGCAAAAGGGGGAGATATGCTACGTGAATCACTTTTGACTTGGGGTACATGTGTGACGGCCCTCGCCGCCGGTGCAAGAAAGGCAGATCTGGTGCTGCCCCACAGGGCTGCCATCAGAAATCCTGGGGCCCCTTACTGAAGCTCTGATCGGGGCCCCACCACAGACGTATTGTTATAGATTTCTTTTAAATACAAAAATATTACTCCTACACACATACAAATGGAGATCACACCCCATACATGCTGCACAGTCACAGCACACACACCCCATACATGCTGCGCAGTAACAGCACACACACCCCATACATGCTGCGCAGTCAAAGCACACCCCATACATGCTGCGCAGTAACAGCACACACCCCATACATGCTGCGCAAAGCACACCCCATACATGCTGCGCAGTAACAGCACACACACCCCATACATGCTGCGCAGTAACAGCACACCCCATACATGCTGCGCAGTAACAGCACACACACCCCATACATGCTGCGCAGTCAAAGCACACCCCATACATGCTGCGCAGTAACAGCACACACACCCCATACATGCTGTGCAGTCAAAGCACACCCCATACATGCTGCGCAGTAACAGCACACCCCATACATGCTGCGCAGTAACAGCACACCCCATACATGCTGCGCAGTAACAGCACACCCCATACATGCTGCGCAGTAACAGCACAACCCCATACATGCTGCGCAGTAACAGCACACACACCCCATACATGCTGCGCAGTAACAGCACACACACCCCATACATGCTGTGCAGTCAAAGCACACCCCATACATTGCTGCGCAGTAACAGCACACCCCATAACATGCTGCGCAGTAACAGCACACCCCATACATGCGCGCAGTAACAGCACACCCCATACATGCTGCGCAGTAACAGCACACACACCCCATACATGCTGCGCAAGTAACAGCACACACACCCCATACATGCTGCGCGCAGTAACAGCACACACACCCCATACATGCTGTGCAGTCAAAGCACCACCCCATACATGCTGCGCAGTAACAGCACAGACCCCATACATGCTGCGCAGTAACAGCACAC
>RXON01001866.1:0-45353 GCA_009667805.1 Leptobrachium leishanense | reverse complement strand
AGCAGGTCATCCTGGTATTACTAAGACTCTTACCAGTATCTCCAGACAGTTCTGGTGCCCACCATGCGACAGGACGTACGTCTGTTTGTTTTGTCTTGTCAAGTCTGTGCCAGAAGCAAAACCAGTAAATCCCTTGCCTGTTGGTCTATTGCAGCCTTTACCCATGCCTAAGAGGCCTTGGTCTCATCTATCTATGGATTTAATTGTGGACTTGCCGAAGTCCAAGGGTCATTACTGTGGTTCTGACAGTTGTAGACCGCTTCTCAAAATGGCTCATTTTGTCCCTCTACCTAAGCTTCCTACAGCCAAAGAACTGGCGGTTGTATTTGCTAGAGAGATTGTACGAATACATGGGGTTCCGTCTGAAATAGTCTCTGACAGAGGAGCCCAGTTCGTCTCTCGTTTCTGGAGGGTTTTCTGTGCGGAGATGGGGGTGCGATTGCCTTCTCTTCAGCATATCATCCACAAACTAATGGGGCAGCAGAGAGGGCAAATCAGGGTCTCGAGCAGTTACATACGTTGCTTTACCAACACAACAAGACAATTGGTCGGAGTTGTTGCCCTGGCTGAGTAATGCACGTATAACGCCGTTAACGAGACCACTGGCCACTCTCCTTTTTCTGCCATCTATGTGTTTTTTCCCTCCGGCTCTACCGCTTCAGTTTACTGAACAGGCCATCCCGGCTCTCGATGACCATCTCACTCAACTGCAAGAGATTTGGTGACAGATTCGAGAAAATATGGAGCGCAATGTTGCTGTCCAGAAACGCAAGGCTGACAGGCATAGGTTACAAGCTCCCTCCTATAACGTGGGGGATAGAGTTTGGTTGTCCACTAGGAACGTGAAGTTGCGGGTGCATTCTATGAAAATGGCACCTCGGTTATAGGTCCATATAAGATCATTCGCCGCATTAATCCTGCGTTATGCTCTTGCCCTTCCTAAACATCTTCGCATGCACAACGTCTTCCACACCTCCCTACTGAAGCCTTTGTTGTGTAACAGGTACACGCGGGTCGTTCCTCCTCCTCCACCTATTCAGGTTGATGGTGAATCTGAGTATGAGGTTAGGAGGGTTTTGGATTCTAGGCTGTGCAGGGGCGCTCTGCAGTACTTGGTCGATTGGGTGGGTTATGGTCCAGAAGACCGTCCTGGATTCAGCTTCCAACATGTCTGCCTCTAGGTTGGTCAGGGCGTTCCATGCCTCACACCCCGATCGCCCTGGCGGTAACGTCCTGCCGCTCGTCCTGTTGGTAGTCCGGTGGCCTCCCGTGGAGAGGGGGGTACTGTAACGTTGGGAGCTTCCAGCCCTACCTGTGTGCTTGAGGGCAGCATGCCTGATTGCTGCTCGCTGACCAATGCCCGGTTTAAATGGAGGACAGCAGGGAGGTGGTTGCATGAGGCGTGGCTTGAGTGGGGGGCGTGGTCTGGTGAAGGTCTTAAAAACCCTCAGTGTATTCTCAGCAGTTGCCAGATCGTGGTTATCCATACCTGAGCTCCTTGTACCTGACTGCTATATTGAATTAACCCGTTATTGACCTCTGCTTGTTTCTGACTATTCTGCTTTCTGTTGCCCTAGACCATTTTCTTGTACTACGCCACTGCTCTGATATCGACCCGGCTATCCATTTGACCATTCTGAACTCTGTATTCCTGATTCTGGCTCGGCTGACTACTTCCCGTGTTGTTAACCCTTTCTGTCTAGCTAGTTTACCTGGCCAATTCTAAGGACCAGACCCGTTGCTACTCTGTGGTAGCTTCTGGCTCTGTGGAGTGTTGGGCGTTAAGTACTGCGTGGTGGGATCTGGGAACCGTGACATGCACTTGGTGCTGTATGGCTGGATGCAGCTGCTCGGCCATGGAAACCCATTCCATGAAGCTCTCTGCACACTGTTCTTGAGCTAATCTGAAGGCCACAGGAAGTTTGGAGGTCTGTAGCGATTGACTCTGCAGAAAGTTGGCGACCTCTTCGCACTATGCGACTCAGCATCTGCTGACCCTGTTCCGTCAGTTTACGTGGCCTACCACTATGTGGCTGAGTTGCTGTCGTTCCCAAACACTTCCACATTCTTATAATACAGCTGACAGTTGACTGTGGAATATTTAGGAGCGAGGAAATTTCACGACTGGATTTGTTGCACAGGTGCAGAGCCGTAGCTAGCTCCTTTTGCACCCGAGGCAAGACTAGAAAATTGTGCCCCCCCTCCACACAATATTTTTAGAGGTTATTTAGAGGAAAATAGGTAATAAATAACAAAATTAATAATCCTAAATAACGTTAGTCTCCCCTGTGTTAGTCAGCAGAGGCGGCTCCAGATTTGGTGAGGCCTTAGGCGAAGCTCAATTATAAGGCACCTCAGGGCCAGAGACCAAGCTATTCCCAGATGTTTTAGAGGACCTTGTGTGTATGAGCATATCACAGAGCTCCACAGCAATAACACTCCCAGTAATATGCAGTGTGTATGAGTGTATCACAGAGCTCCACAGCAATAAAACTCACGCTCATACACACCGCACATTACTGTGAGTTTTATTGCTGTGGAGCTCTGTGATACACTCCGCACATTACTGTATCACAGAGCTCCACAGCAATAAAACTCACAGTAATGTGTATCGATTGGGTAGTGAACATGAGAGCTTTGCGGACTGGGCCAAGAGTTGGGGGGCAGAACTGGGGGCAGGTAGCTGGGGGGCAGAGCTTGGGGGCTGGGGCATAGAGAGCTGGAGGGCAGAGAGCTGGGGGTAGAGCTTGGGGGCTGGGGTAGAGATGTGGGGGTAGAGCTTGGGGGCTGGGTTAGAGATGTGGGGTTAGAGATGTGGGGTTAGAGATGTGGGGGCTAGAGATGTGGGGCGTAGAGATGTGGGGGTAGAGCTTGGGGGGCTCGGGTGTAGACAGCTGGGGGAAAGCTGCTAAAGAGGGGGTAGAGAGCTGGGGAGGTAGAGCTAATAAGGGGGAGCTGGGAGGGGGGGGAGCTGCAGGAGAGGGGGCTGTTTGAGGGGAGAGCAGCTGGGGAGTGATCTTACCTAAGAGGTGTTCCCCTGGCTGCAGCGCTTTGCTCTCCTGCTTCTTCTTTTCCCTGCTCCCTCCCTTCCACGTGGTGTGGGGACAGGAAGACTGAGACACCTTCTGCCGGCTCCTTCCAGGACCGGACTGGGAATAAAGAGCAGCCCTGGTTTAAAATTTTTAGACCAGCCCCATATTGTGATAAGTGCAAACGAAAAGGACACTAATGGTAAGATATGAAAGCAAAATCCATCTGTCACAGCAGCCCATGGTCTCATGGTTGGGAACAAGGTGTTCCCATTACAACCAGTACTCTTATTATAGTTAAACTCTCAGCCATCAAATTCATTATATATGGTATATAAATCCCTAGAGTATAGTCCTTTTTTATTGGACTAACATTACAATTATAAGTCAAGCTTTCAAGTGTATAACATCTCTTCTTCAGGCCTAATACAAAATGAACGTAGGGTGATATCTAGGGTTGCACCGATACTAGTATCGATATCGGTGCCGATACCGGGTACTGCAGGAGTACTTGGTACTCGTGCAGTCCCCCCGATATTTTTTTCCGATACCGGAAGCCGGCATTGAGCCGGCTTGCCGGCATCCGAGGGGCTGGGGCGGCTGTCTGAATGCTCTATCGGCATTCAGACAGGCCCTGCAGCTGCTCTCCTCACTGTGTTTATACTTACCTTCCTTTAGCGATGCCAGGAAAGTCTTCGCGCGCACTCCTTGGAAGGTCCCCAGCCGCGACCACGTGGGACTATGTGATCGCGGCTGGGGTCCTTCCAACGATCGCACGCGCGGGAACTTTCCCGGCGCCGCTAAGGAAGGTAAGTATGAGCGGAGAGCAGCTGCAGGGCCTGTCCGAATGCAGATGGGCCTATCTGCGCGCGAAGACTTTCCCGGCGTCGCTAAAGGAAGGTAAGTATGAGCGGAGGGGGGCAAATCCATGTGCTGGGGGGCAGTATCCACGAGCTGGGGGGCAAATCCAGGAGCTGGGGGGCATTATCCATGAGCTGGGGGGCATTATCTATGAGCTGGGGGGCAATATCCATGAGGCTGGGGGCATATCCATGAGCTGGGGGCCAGGAGCTGGGGGCATTATCCATGAGCTGGGGGCATTATCCATGAGCTGGGGGGCATTATCCATGAGCTGGGGGGCAATATCCATGAGCTGGGGGGCATATCCATGAGCTGGGGGGCATATCCATGAGCGGGGGGCAAATCCATGAGCTGGGGGGCAATATCCATGAGCTGGGGGGCATTATCCATGAGCTGGGGGGCAATATCCATGAGCTGGGGGGGAAATCCATGAGCTGGGGGGCAATATCCATGAGCTGGGGGCATATCCATGAGCTGGGGGGGGCATATCTATGAGACCTGCCTGGGGTTTTATATGAGGTCTGTTCTTATTGGAAAGCGTCACGTGACATAAAATAAAAGTATCGGTACTTGGTATCGGTGAGTACTTGAACAAAAGTATCTGTACTCGTACTCGGTCTTAAAAAAGTGGTATCGGTGCATCCCTAGTGATATCCCACAAATAACAGATATGCGCAGAATAAATTGGCCAATCACAAGGATTTGGAAATTATTTCGCCCATCATCCTCCAGTTGTAGCTGTGGGTATATCAGCTACAACTGGAGGATGATGGGCGAAATAATTTCCAAATCCTTGTGATTGGCCAATTTATTCTGCGCATATCTGTTATTTGTGGGATATCACCCTACGTTCATTTTGTATTATCTTTTTAGATTATATCCCTGTTTTTTAGCTCTTCAGGCCTGAAAGCTAAACTCAGCTTCATTAAAATCTACTTAAATTTGTAATGTATTGTGTTTTGCCTATGTTTCTTTTTGAGCAATCCTGACCACCGTAGTTAGTCTTCCTGATCCCTCCCCCCCCCTCCATTTTGTGTTCAGTTATAGATTAAACATCTACAGGAGCACAGCTCTGTTTTGAAGCTCTGTGTCTGTCACATTACTTTACATGGTGTCAGAAGTCTGTCTGGAACAGATCTCACGCTTACTATGGCATTATCGCAGTTTGAACACCCCAAGATTGACTGGGAAGCTCCAGACTTGTACCAAGAGTTTGAAAGATTTCGCAGCCACGTCTCCTTTGTGTTTGATGGACCGCTCTCAGAACAAACACTGAAGCAGCACACAGGTTGGTTGGGAACGTGGATTGGCGAGCAGGGCAGAGAGATATATAAAACGCTACCCTGGGAGAAGAGGGGAGAAGGATGATCCATCTAAAGTACTGGATAAATTTGCCAGCTATATAAGGCCAAGAAAGAATAAGAGAATTGCCAGACACCGCTTTAAACAGAGAAAACAAGGAGTCACTGAGGGATTTGACCACTTTGTGAAGGATTTAAGACTCCTGCTAATGGATTGCGAGTATGCTGATCCAGATGATATGTTAATCGATACAATAATCGCTGGAATCAAAGAAAAGCACGTCCAGGAGAGACTCTTAGACAAAGGGGAAGATCTAACACTACCAAAAGCAATTGAAATTGCCCAACAGTTTGAACTGTCACAGAAGCAAATTACAATAATCAGAGAAGAAGAATCTCAAGTGCAAGCAATAAAGGTGAATACACAATTCCAAACTGCAAATAAAAAAGCCTATCTACAATATCAGCCAAAATCTGTGCAGAAAGACATGAATACTTACCGGACATACAACTGTTTAAATTGTGGAAAAGATCCCCAGCATAAGTGGACCCAGGGCAGATGTCCAGCGAAAGGTTCTGTCTGCTCGTACTGCCACAAACCAAACCACTGGGTGGCAGTGTGTCGCAAAAGGTCAGTAAACACAGTTAGTGTGCAGCAGCAATCAGAAACTGAGGATGAGGAGGTACTGGGCATAAATCTCACACGAGCGGATGAGCACTATGATGACAAATGGACTGCGGACATTGAAATCCTGTCTCGGCAAGTGCCATTCAGAATTGATACTGGTGCAAAGTGCAACACATTGACTTTAAGTAATTATCAGACACTCCCGCATGTAGGTGAGCTTAAGCGCTCTAATCGAGTGCTAAAGTCCTACTCTAACCACAGGCTGAAGCCCATAGCTGCGGTGGACCTTCTAATCAAATTCAAGAATACAGAGATACCAGCAGAATTTGAGATTGTGGACATTTTGCAAGAAAATGTGCTTAGTGGCGCAACAGCAGAAGCCTTAGGTTTAGTGATGCGGCTCCATGCGCTGCAGCCTACTATGAAAAGCAACACACGACACTCTATCCAAGTGGCAACAACAGGACCTCTGCCAGTTGGGCTAGATGATTACCCAGAACTGACTCGCACTACTGGAACCTTGCCGGGCAAGTACACAATCAAAATTGATCCTGAAGCACAAGGTGTGGTTCATCCTGTCCGCCGTCAACCAGCTGCACTGAGAAATAAGATACTAGAGAAACTACAAGAGATGGTTAAAGATGGCTACATCACCAAAGTTAACCAACCAACCGAGTGGGTGAGTTCTATGGTGGCAGCTGTGCGTAATGGCAAAATAAGAATCTGTATTGACCCGAGCGACTTAAATAAAGTCATTAAGAGGGAACATTACCCAATGCGCACCATCGAGGAGGTAGTCTCTGCAATACCTGGTGCTAAAGTTTTCTCTGTTTTGGATGCAAAATCTGGGTTCCTACAAATAGAATTGGATGAAGCGTCATCATTCCTGACAACCTTCAACACGCCCATTGGCAGATTTAGGTGGCTTAGGCTTCCTTTTGGTCTAAAATGTGCACCTGAAATATTCCAGCGTATTATGGACGAAATGCTTGAGGGTATTAGCGGCGCAATCAGTGTGATGGATGACATTCTCATTGCGGCCCCTTCAGTACCGGAACATGATGAGATTCTCCGTAAGGTAATTCAGAGAGCCACAAGCTACAACCTGAGTCTCAACTTTGATAAATGCCACGTCAAGCAATCTTCTGTGCCCTATGTAGGACACCTGATAACAGCAGATGGCCTGAAGGCAGACCCTGCAAAAATAGAGGCTGTGAAATCCATGCCAACACCAAGAGACAAGGATGGTGTCCGTCGCTTCTTAGGGTTTGTCACCTACCTCTCGAAATTCCTGCCCAATCTCAGCGAAGTTGATGCACCTCTGAGACAACTTCTTAAAACTGATGTGGAATTTGCCTGGCAGCCAGCTCAACAACAAGCCTTTGACACACTCAAAGACATGTGCACTGAGTCTCCTGTGCTACAATTTTTTGATCCATCCAAGTCTGTCGAAATTTTCTGTGATGCCAGCAGCAACGGCCTCGGTGCAGTATTGTTGCAGGACAGCCACCCCATTGCCTTTTCGTCCAGGTCACTAACAGACACTGAAACTCGTTATGCGCAAATCGAGAAGGAGATGCTGTCAATTGTTCATGCATGTGTCAAGTTTCATAATTACATATTTGGAAACCACGTAACCATCTACAATGACCATAAGCCTCTGGAGGATATTTTTAGGAAGCCATTGCTCTCTACCCCCATGCGCATTCAGAGGATGCGCCTTCGCTTGCAGTGGTATGATCTCACCGTTAAGTACAGACGGGGCAAAGATATGGAATTGCCGGATACGCTGTCGAGAGCCCAGTTACCTGTGAACAAGCCTGAGATGGAAGGCTTAGAGTGCGTCTCCATGCTTCATTTTGTTTCAGTCAGTGAGCAGAAATACTCAGAGCTGCAGAACTGCACAAGAGAAGAGCTCAGCTGTCTTCAAAGGATAATCCGGCAAGGCTGGCCAGACCACAGGCATGATCTCCCTAATGAACTACAACCATACTGGGACTCGCGAAGCCAGCTTGTTGTCTCCGATGGCGTTGTGTACAAAGGCCTGCGTATAGTGGTTCCCCCTTCTATGCAAGCTCACATGTTGAAGCTCATACATCAGTCCCACTTGGGAATAGTGAAGAGCAAGCAGAGAGCCCGTGAGGTCCTATACTGGCCAGGTATGAGCTCTGTAATTGAACAAATGGTAAAGAACTGTGGCAAGTGTGCAGACTTCCAGAATAAACTGCCAAGACAACCCCTACGTCCAACAGAAACCCCCAGTTTTCCCTTTGAAGAAGTAGCCTCGGACCTGTTTGAGTTCGAAGGGACCCATTACATTCTGCTGGTGGATTACTACTCAAAGTTCATCGAAGTGGACACGCTGAAGAATCTACATTGTCGCAGTATCATAGAAAAGCTGAAGGCTCAGTTTAGCAGGCATGGGATCCCTGTCATCCTTCTCGAACAGACAATGGCCCTCAATATGCAGCAGAGGAATTTAAGGTGTTCTGCCAAAGTTATGGAATTACTCACAGAACTTCGTCACCCCACACACCACATTCCAATGGTGAAGCCGAGCGTGCAGTCCAGACTGTTAAAAAACTTTGGGCCAAAGCGTCAGACAAACACCTTGCACTGCTTGATTACAGGACAACTCCACTGGATTCTGTAGGCTTTTCGCCTGCTCAACTGCTGATGGGCAGGCGGCCCCGAAATAGCCTGCCTACTGCTCGTCTGCTGCTCGCACCTGCAGCTTATGATCCCATCAAAGTCAAACAGCGCCTAGACAGAAGCAAATGCATTCAGAAATTCTACTATGACCATAAAAGAGCAAGTGGCCCCGTGCTGAATTGAAGCCTGGAGATGAAGTTCGGATGCAGCCGCACCCAGGCAGTAACAGGTGGTCGCCTGGAGTAGTAGTGAGGTCTCACGATGCCCCTCGATCCTATATTGTAGAAAGTGGAAATAAGGAATACCGTCGCAACGTCCAGCACCTTCGTAAGAGCACACCAGATGCCAATGACTCCCGTCACAGACTTATCAATGATCATTGGGCTGAGTTGATGGAGCCAGTGAGTGCCGAGGAGCCCGAGCCTGTGGAACATACTAACTCCCAGCAAGAATCTGCTCCAGTACCACAGTCTGCTAAGGGAATGACGTCAACCGGGCAGTACATCACCAGGCTAGGCAGAGTTGTGAAACCTCCGGACCGGCTTTCCTTGTAGCCAGAGACATGCGTAGCAAACGCGAATGGCGACAGCAGTGTGCCAATAACTGTTCCAGTTCCACTTGCTTATGTACAATGGTGCACTGTTCTGGATGATATGTTATCGTTTGAGTCTCGTTTAAAATGTGCTAACCTTTCCTTTGTTCTTTTGAGGGATGCAAGTTTTCTGTTTATGTAAATTGAGAAGTTTAAAGAAATATCACCGATTTAATATTTGCGATATCTATACCTGTATCCCAAGTGACTATGCTAGTTAAGGGTTTGTTTTATACTTACGAAGGGAGATGTAATGTATTGAGTTTTGCCTATGTTTCTTTTTGAGCAATCCTGACCACCGTAGTTAGTCTTCCTGATCCCTCCCCCCCCTCCATTTTGTGTTCAGTTATAGATTAAACATCTACAGGAGCACAGCTCTGTTTTGAAGCTCTGTGTCTGTCACATTACTTTACAAAATTATTAATAAATTTAATAGTACATTAAATAATAGACATGTTACCGTCTCTTCTGCTTAATGTTTTTGGAGGATGGGGGCCCCCCCATCCATGATGGTCCAGTGGGCAAAGTGGCATATATTTGGTCTCCCTGGTGGTCCATTGAGAGTCAGTCTGGCCATTCAGCCTAATCCCCGGCAGTCCTGGTGGGAGACCAACACGGCCTTTACTTCCATCAAGCCCAATCGCATTGTGTCGCTTGTGCTGAACTTGCTTAGTGAGCAGTGCGGGCCTTAGTGTGGGGCAACTTTTTTTAGAGACATTGATAGAGACATACAAGGTTATTCAGAGAAAGGTGAAAATCAGGAGAATTGGCAAAAGACGAGAACAATCTAGACCAAATAGCCGATTTGGAAAGTGATATAAATGGGAGGATTTTTCTGGCTTGACTATTTTGACCTAGAATTTTCACTTCTCCAGTAGGTATGCACCGATACCACTTTTTTAAGACCGAGTACGAGTACCGATACTTTTCTTTAATGTCATGTGACGCTTTCCAATAAGAACAGACCATATAAAAATGCCCCCAGCTCACATGTATATCCCACCCGATATATATATATTCATACTGCCCCAGTTTATGGATTTGCCCCCCCAGCTCACACATGGGTATGCCCCCCAGCTCATGGATATGCCCCCCAGCTCACACATTGATATGTCCCCCAGCTCATGGGTATGCCCCCCCAGCTCATGGGTATGCCCCCCAGCGCATGGGTATGCCCACCCAGCTCACACATTGATATGCCCCCCAGCACATGGATATGCCCCCCAGCTCACACATTGATATGCCCCCCAGCTCATGGGTATGCCCCCCAGCTCATGGGTATGCCCCCCAGCTTGGACCCCCCCGACGATACTTACCTTCCTGGGCGCCGCCAGGAATGTCTCCGCGCACGTGCTCGTTGGAAGGACCCAGCCGCGACCACGTGGGACCATGTGATCACGGCTGGGGTCCTTCCAAGGAGCGCGCGCGGGGAAACTTTTCCCGGCGTCGCCCAGGAAGGTAAATATCGTCGCGGAGAGCAGCTGCAGGGCCTGTCTGGATGCTCTATCTGCATTCGGACAGGCCCTGCAGCTGCTCAGTGTGTTTATACTTACCTTCCTGGCGCCGCCGGGAAAGCTTCCGTGCGCGCGCTCCTTGGAAGGACCCCAGCCGTGATCACATGGTCCCACGTGGTCGCGGCTGGGGTCCTTCCAACGAGCGCCCGCGCGGAGACATTCCCGGCGGCGCCCAGGAAGGTAAGTATCGTAGGGGCGGCTGTCTGAATGCCGATAGAGCATTTGGACAGCCGCCGCAGCCCCTCGGATGCCGGCAAGCCGGCTCAATGCCGGCTTCCGGTATCGGAAAAAATATCGGGGGGTACTGCACGAGTACCAAGTACTCCTGCAGTACCCAGTATCGGCCCCGATACCGATACTAGTATCGGTATCGGTGCAACCCTATTCTCCAGTCATTTTCCTGAGTTTCACCTCTCTGTGAATAACCCTGATAGAGACCGTGAGACACGCAGCATTACAGAGACACTTTATGAGAAACACTGACAGGCACACACACACACACATTAACAGGGACACAGAAAAATATGAAATGGGAACAGTGACGGAGAGGAACACTGATACGCACAGCGACTGAAACAGAGACACAGATATTCACTGACACCCACTGATATGTACACAGGGACCCCAACAAACAGACACACAGAGACTGACATACTCCCAATTACTATGAAAGACACAAAAGAGACTGATGGAGACAAAAGACACTGACAGAGGCAGTATGACCGTCCTTAAAACACACTGACAGAGGCAGTATGACTGTCCTTAAAACACACTGACAGAGGCAGTATGACCGTCCTTAAAACACACTGACAGAGGCAGTATGACCGTCCTTAAAACACACTGACAGCAACACATACAGTTACAAGTATTTATAATGCGTTGACAAGTTAAATAGCGCTGTACAAGGGGTGAGACAAATAACAACTATACATACAAGTAAAACAAAGAAAATCACAGAGACACACAGACATTTATAAGGACAGACATCTAAAAGGTCTTAGGTGACTGTACTTGCCCCTGTCCGCCGGCTCCTCTGAACACAGCACTGAGATACAGACATGGCAGCTTGTATGACTGCAAGGCACGCATGTCCTAGTAACAGACACAGCTTCTGCAGAACCTCTTGGGATGTAAAAGTCTTCAGCTATGTCCCTGTGAAACTTTAGCATGTCACAATGCATGCAGGGGGTGAGGTGAGGCCGGCCTGTTACAGCATTGAGGTCCCCTAATATTCCTCTTCCATGGAGTATTACAGATTTGTCGACAGAGGGGGGGGGGAGAGACGGCCTCATTTTTCATGTAAAACTCTCCCCATTAATGAGACAACTTCTAGAATAATAATATTCATTTAGGACACATGTAGCCATAAAATGGAAACAGCAGGATTTGCTTCAGTAATGATTAACCCCTGGGAAACCAGTAACAATCCAGCTGGAATCCCTAAACTGAATTTAATGAAAAATCCCTAGATCCCTTCCAAACCAGGAATGTAAGCCATGTGAAGGTGTGAAGGGCTGCTCTGCCTCCTGGGTATCACATGGGGAGGCAGGATGGAGTGAGAGGGCTGGGTAGAGCTATCACTGCATGGCTCCAATGGATCCTGCAAGAGCTCTGGACCCCTGGGACATGCTGCAAGCAATGTGCTGGGGATGCAGCATAGGTGGCAGCCATGTATTTGTTACTTACCTGTGTCCTCATGGCAGCAGGTTTCCCCCACATGTGCCAGAGGTTTGCCGCCCAGAGCTGTCAGTTCTTCCACTTCCCTTCATGTGCAGATTACAGACCGCCTCTGGGTGCTAAAGCCCCGCCCACCCCTGTATACCATTGGAGAGCAGAGCTGCACAGTCTGACTCATGCCTGTCACTCACACACTGGCCCTGCTTGCTTCCTTCCTTCGTGGAGCTGAAGGAGGGGGGGGGGAGGGGAGCGCTCTCAACCAGACTTGCTCAATATGTGGGACAGTAAACCCTGCTGGGCGGGGCCAGACACCCGGCACCTTCTGCGCACGCAAAAAGTGTGTCTGTTGGTGATTGCGATTTTGGCGCCCCCTGCTGCTTAGCAGTAAATCAGCAGCCTGCGGCTTTAAACAAAAAACAGGATTCCTCTGATTTTCTTTCTGCCTGCTCCTGCGCCCCATTGTAGCTGTGCCCGAGGCGAGTGCCTCACTGGCCTCACCCTCCCTACGGCCCTGCACAGGTGGCATCCTATCACAGTTCCACGCTGGAATTAACTGAGCTCCTGAGAGCGACCCATTCTTTCACAAATAGATGAAAATATCACAACACCGTGCTTAATAGACCTAGGTCCATAAGAAAGTGGGATAGACAGGCTATATGTCCATAAACATAGTGATCTTCGTTTTTAAGCAATACGCTTCTTTATAGTGCAGGTGGTGGAATGTACACTGTAGGAGAAAACAGATAAAAGGACCGGAATTGTGCAGTACACCAGCATCGGATGGAAATAAATCTTGTTCGTATTCAACTCACATTTGGGGGAGCCCACAACCGGCTCTCGGGAATATAGCGAGCAGAGACTTATATCAGGTGCCCATATACCCACCCTGTTCCTCCAGTGTCGCCAAAATAGTACTGTAGTGTGGATCAATAAGACCAGAAAAAAACACCTCTTGGTGCAATAAATCACAGATAATTTAGCAATTTAGAAAAGAAGCCAAGTTCAAACTCTCAAAACTAAGCCTCTATTGGCTCCGTCACAATTTGCGCAGGGAATCATACAGGAGTTCCCCAAACTTCTTTTTCAGGATCATAAAGGCAGACAGCAATCGAATTAAGTTAAAAACATTTATTAGTTTAAAACAGTTTATATCTACCAGGACACGTTTCGCCAGAATGGCTTCCTCAGCTGGCAAAACGCGTCCTGGTAGATATAAACTGTTTGTTTTAAACTAATAAATGTTCTTAACTTAATTCGACATTTAACTTAATATGGACATTTAACAGTTTAATCGGATGATAAGAGGTCACGAGGAGAGGGTCCTTATTAGGCTTGGGAAGGACTATTAACCTGGAAGCATTAAAGGATGGCGGCAGGGTCTTACCCTGTAAAATACTGTTAGAAAGGGTGTGGAGATGGGGGACAAGGTAACCGCTCAGGACTTCTAAAAATCCGCCGAGAAACCAACGGAGCCTGGGGTCTTACATGAATGAAGGCGGGAATATGGCATCTCGAATCTCCTCCAGGCAGATCAGGGCATTTAGTGCTTTTCTAGCTTCCGGGTCAAGTTCCTGCAAACCCGCCATCGTAAAGAATTTAGCTTGCGGCTTCCAATCGTCAACTTCTGCCCTATAAAAGTCCTCAAAATAGGATCTGAAATTAATCATTAGTCATTAATACTAGAGGGATCGCTCAGAAGTCTGCCCGACACTGTTCTTATCTGGGTAATAGGAGGAATCGAGGGCTGGTACGATTTAAGCAGATTGGCCAGGAGTTTACCCTGTCTATTACCCCATCTAAAAAGGCGATTCCTTTGAAGGGACCAAAAGTACTTGGCTTTCTCCTTCACTATTGCGGAGTAGCATTGCTTACAAGTTTTGTATGTTTCTGCTGATTGGGACGAGGGGCGAGAGAGATGAGACCTATAGGCTTGCAATAGGGAGGAATGGGCCGATTGCAATTTCTGGTTAATTTCTTTGCGTTTACGCGACACATATTAGATGATACAGCCTCTCAAGACAGGTTTAGCCGCTTCCCAAAATAAGTACACATCTTCCAAATGTTCTATGTTGTCGTCTAAATAGTTATTCCAACACATTTCCAAGTGAGACCGAAACTCGCTCGACTGCAAATGTCATGTTTCACATGACTTGTGATATGCCTTTAAGAATTGCACATGTCTCATCTAACCCTGGGTTTCTCTCCTCCCTTCCTCATGGCGCAGGGATTTCCTGTTCAGATAGCTCCACCCTTGTTCCCTTCCCAGTAATCCTTTGCAAGCCTTATGGACTCCGATTCATTATGATTTTTTGACCTATCGGATGTATATTGTTGTGGATTTTCTACAGTTTTGGAATAAAACTTCAACAGATTTTCAAGGTGTCATCTCGATTGAGTCACTGTCTGTAATTCATCTAGACTGGGAGCTATAGCCATCTCATCACAACAGTAAGTTAAGAGATCACATTCTCAGTGCTTTGGTGGAGAAACAGAACAGTCAAAAAATCATATATATCAGTCAGAAGATCTTAGAAAGATCAGCCAAAAGATCAAGAAAGATCAGTCAGACATCCTCTATAGGATCCTTGCTAGCTCTGGATACACAGGGAGACGCTGTAGGGACAGTGGAAATAGCAGCTTCACACAGTGCAGCCATTACCACAAGCCTGTATGTGCCTGCAAGCAAGTCCCAGCATAGCATTCAACAAAGGATATTAGTGCTGTGAAAGTTCAATACATCTGTGCTTTACAAACAGTTTATCCAGTGCATCTGTACACTACAACCAGTTTATTTCTCTGTACGCATTGCATGTGATTTGACTGTGAAAAGAAAGTAAAAACAAATCTTTTTTCACCCAGTGCCTAGAAATCCTAGCTGAGCTGAGCAAAATTGACAAATTTCGCTGCTGCTATAGAACTAGATCATTAACCCTCTCCTTGTCAGCAAAATGTTCCAGCAAATCAACATGCAAACTGACACACTACCAGACTCAGAAATCCTTTCAGATCAGGAATTAAACCGTGAAACAAACAAAAGAGAAAAAAGATTAACAAAACCAACCTGGAAAGTACAAGAAAATCTTGAAGCTCACGCAAAAGAGTTGGTGTCTCAAACGAATGATCTATGGTGTACTAATGTCACATGCATGTCAGCTCTCTCTCAACCATGTCATGATGCATTACAACTAGAGAGCACTATTAAGCAATTAGATGTCGCTTATCAGAATTATCAAAGACTGTGTGTTAAATATATTCATCTCTTAAAGCGGTACAACACTAAAGTGTCACTGGAAGAACTATAGAGATTCAATGAGCTCAATCTAGAAAGAGACAATATAGTGCTGCAAACAAAGACAAAGGCAGAAGTAAGAATTGCATAGCTCCATGAATCCAGATCCCACCGCTCTGCATCCTCCAGACACTCCTCAAGGTCTTCCAAATCCCTACAATCAAGGTCTTCCACACTCAGTCAACAACTCATAAAGGCCCGTGCTGATGCTGAAGCTTCTAAAATTCAGGCAGCCTTCACCAAAAAGAAAGCAGAAATGGGAGCTGAAACATAGAAACATAGAAAAATTTCGGCAGATAAGAACCTTTCGGCCCATCTAGTCTGCCCAATTACATGGATACTTAACCTGGATTTATCTTTTGTTTAGGATAGCCTTATGCCTATCCCATGCTTGCTTAAATTCAATTACTGTTTTGGCCTCTACCACTTCTACTGGAAGACTGTTCCATGTATCCACCACCCGCTCAGTAAAATAATGCTTCCTGATGTTACTTTTAAACCTTTGCCCCTCTAATCTAAGACTATGTCCTCTTGTTTTGCTATTTTGTTTCCGTTTAAATATACTCCCTTCCTCTACCTTGTGGATTCCCTTTACATATTTAAATGTTTCTATCATATCTCCTCTGTCTCGTCTTTTTTCCAAGCTGTACATGTTAAGATCATTAAGCCTTTCTTGGTAACTTTTCTTCTTCAAGACGTACACCATTTTAGTAGCCCTTCTCTGAACTCTTATGATACAGAAGAAAGGGGCGCTGGAGTGGCTATAGGTGGAGGGGATAAGAACACAGAGTTGGAGCAGTACAGCAGCTAAGTACTCGAAGGGTCTATCCCAAAGGACCCAGAAGTGATATAGACGAAAAAAGAAAAGAGAACAGCGCTGGTACAAAAACCCCACTTCCGTGGGAGGTGAACAATATACACCACACTACGGGGAAGTGCACCCCAAGACTAATGGGTAAAAAATTACAGCACAAAAATAATGACCTGTGTGTACTTCGATCCAATGGGTCAGGTAGAATTCAATGTGCATGTAAAGAAAAAACACACATACATGGTACAGTATGTCTGTCAAAAAGTCAGGTAAAATGTGAAAGATGAGAACTCACATGTGGTGGAGCCTGTACAATATAGGCTCAATAAGATCACAGTGGGTCTCTTCAGGGATGACCCCGTCCCGTCTTCATGAGATATCGACGGTTACTCGTGCAGACCATACATGCAATAAAGCAAACATATACCATAGTGCAGCATAGTAATTCACAAAGTATAAAGGCCAGAAAATCGCAGCACTTACGTGGTTCAGAGCCTGTGTAGATTCACTGGCTCTGTACGCCTGGGTGTAGATAGGGATACACCAAACCCCTTTAGAATGGATAAGAAGTGAAATACAAACTTTCCACCAGATAAAAAACAATTTAATACAAAAATAAAATAAATGGATATATCCAAAACGCGTTTCGCCGCTAACGCAGCTTCATCAGTTGGTATCCAGAAAGAGAACATAATAAACCAGTCCAATAGACATACATTTATAATAACAATCATTAGTTGAGCGAATTAACAGGTGTGTTTCAAAAAAACGCCACTTCCGGTCCCCCTGCGTTCCAGGCTGGTCTGCGGCACTTCCGGATTCCCCTTTCCCGGACGGGGGATGACGTATTATACTATACTGAGGCGGGCGCATGCGCCGTGGAGTCCAGCCATCAGTTCTCGTGTCCCACACCATTTGCGTCTTGCTTAACTCCATAAATGCCATGTCCGGAAGGAGGCCCTCTGTCCCCATAGTAGGTCCGTTGTGTTGCACACATATGCCGCAGATCTTTATTTAGGGGCGTGTTCCACCAAAAGCATATGGGTCTCCGTGACGCACAGATTCCATATGCAAAAAAGAAAAAACACACATGGAAAGAGGACTATACATGGAGCATAAATCAAATATGAAAAAATATGAAAAGAGGGGGCAGCACTAAGACAACCTAACAATATAAAATATATATAAAAATATAAAAATATAAAAGTGGAGAATTAATATATCCTAAAAAAGGGGGGGGAAAAAACGGAGCCAAAACAAAATCAAATGAAAATGTATATGCATACACCACATACTACACTATGGACAAGGGTGATATAACCCCACCAGATAACATGTCACAGAGGATAAAGACAATGACAAATAGTGGTGATATCATAATGGAGCTACATAAAAAATACAGAAGATCATATAATCCTCATATTAAAACCTATTATCCTAAAAATCATATTTATTTATATTTGATTTATGCTCCATGTATAGTCCTCTTTCCATGTGTGTTTTTTCTTTTTTGCATATGGAATCTGTGCGTCACGGAGACCCATATGCTTTTGGTGGAACACGCCCCCTAAATAAAGATCTGCGGCATATGTGTGCAACACAACGGACCTACTATGGGGACAGAGGGCCTCCTTCCGGACATGGCATTTATGGAGTTAAGCAAGACGCAAATGGTGTGGGACACGAGAACTGATGGCTGGACTCCACGGCGCATGCGCCCGCCTCAGTATAGTATAATACGTCATCCCCCATCCGGGAAAGGGGAATCCGGAAGTGCCGCAGACCAGCCTGGAACGCAGGGGGACCGGAAGTGGCGTTTTTTTGAAACACACCTGTTAATTCGCTCAACTAATGATTGTTATTATAAATGTATGTCTATTGGACTGGTTTATTATGTTCTCTTTCTGGATACCAACTGATGAAGCTGCGTTAGCGGCGAAACGCGTTTTGGATATATCCATTTATTTTATTTTTGTATTAAATTGTTTTTTATCTGGTGGAAAGTTTGTATTTCACTTCTTATCCATTCTAAAGGGGTTTGGTGTATCCCTATCTACACCCAGGCGTACATACAGAGCCAGTGAATCTACACAGGCTCTGAACCACGTAAGTGCTGCGATTTTCTGGCCTTTATACTTTGTGAATTACTATGCTGCACTATGGTATATGTTTGCTTTATTGCATGTATGGTCTGCACGAGTAACCGTCGATATCTCATGAAGACGGGACGGGGTCATCCCTGAAGAGACCCACTGTGATCTTATTGAGCCTATATTGTACAGGCTCCACCACATGTGAGTTCTCATCTTTCACATTTTACCTGACTTTTTGACAGACATACTGTACCATGTATGTGTGTTTTTTCTTTACATGCACATTGAATTCTACCTGACCCAATTGGATCGAAGTACACACAGGTCATTATTTTTGTGCTGTAATTTTTACCCACATTAGTCTTGGGGTGCACTTCCCCGTAGTGTGGTGTATATTGTTCACCTCCCACGGAAGTGGGGTTTTTGTACCAGCGCTGTTCTCTTTTCTTTTTTCTTCTCTGAACTCTCTCTAAGATGTCTATATCCTTCTGGAGATACGGTCTCCAGTACTGCACACAGTACTCCAAGTGGTCTCTCCAGTGCTCTGTACAGTGGCATGAGCACTTCCTTTTCCTACTGCTAATACCTCTCCCTACACAACCAAGCATTCTGCTAGCATTTCCTGCTGCTCTATTACATTGACTACTTACCCTTAGATCTCTGAAATAATGACCCCTAAATCCCTTTCCTCAGATGTTGAGGTTAGGACTGTATCAAATATTCTATATTCAGCCCTTAGGTTTTTTACGTCCCAGGTGCATTATCTTGCACTTATCCACATTAAAACTCAATTGCCACAACTCCGACCATTTTTTTTAGTTTACCTAAATCATTTGTCATTTGGCTGATCCCTCCAGGAACGTCAACCCTGTTGCAAATCTTTGTGTCATCATCAAAAAGACATACTTTTCTATTAATACCTTCTGCAATATCATTATAAAAATATTAAAGAGAATGGGTCAAGTACTGACCCCTGAGGTACCCCACTGGTAACAAGACCTTGCGCCGAATAAACTCCATTTACCACAACCTCTGTTGTCTGTCACTCAGCCACTGCCTAATCCATTCAACAATATTGGAATCCAAGCTCAAAGATTGCAATTTATTGATAAGCCTTCTATGCGGAACAGTATCAAAAGCCTTACTGAAATCTAAATAAGCAATGTCTACTGCACCACCTGTGTCTATTATTTTTGTTACCCAATCAAAAAAATCAATAAGATTAGTTGGCATGATCTCCCAGAGGTAAACCCATGTTTTTCTGATCCTGTAATCTATGTGTTTTTTAGATGTTCAACAATCCTTTCCTTTAACATGGTTTCCATTAATTTCCCCACTACTGACGTAAAACTAACTGGCCTATAGTTCCCCGATTCCTCCCTACTACCCTTCTTGTAAATGGGCACAACATTTGCTAATTTCCAGTCTTCTGGGACGACTCCTGTTAACAGATTTATTTAACCAATCCTTGTTAACGGTTTTGCTATTACATCACTGAGCTCTTTTAATAATTTAGGATGGATCCCATCAGGCCACATTGACTTATTTGTCTTTACTTTAGACAGCTGCTTTAGAACCTCCTCCTCTGTAAGCCGCACGCATGGAGGCTGAAGCCGCACGCCAGAAGGCAGAAATGGAGGCTGAAGCCGCACACCAGAAGGCAGAAATGGGAGCTGAAGCCGCACGCCAGAAGGCAGAAATGGAAGCTGAAGCCGCACGCAAGGAAGCTGAAGCCACACGCCACAAAGTGGAAAATGGAACTTTTGGAAAAACAATGTGAACATGCCACGACCATGGCAAGATTAAAATTTTAGAACAGGCTGCTAGTGAAAGAACAACAGTAGCAGCAGACACTCAGCTGTGTCTTATGCCTCAGATTCTTCACATTCCTCTCCAGAACGTCAGCTCCCTGTCACAGCAACCAAACACTCAACCAAGGTCTCTCTTCCGCACCTACTGTATTCCAAGACAATTTGCCTTCATATCTTCCAGTACACCAGACTGCAGCATCTCACCAAGCAGTGGACAATAGCATGCACATAATAAACTATCCACCTTACCTTGACATCAGCCAAGTACCTACTAGCAAGCACACTGCTCCACAGCTACAAACCAACATGCCAATGAACTTTAAACCAGTTCCAGTGTTGAATGCCTCAGCACCAACATATGTTCCCAAGTCACCTGCAGTCATGCACCCAAAGTCTGAAAACACGGACATGTCGCAGTTTGCTAAATACATGCTTCACAGAGAGCTCACAAAGACAGGCCTCACCAAGTTTGATGACAAGCCTGAAAATTACAGAGGATGGAAATCCACCTTTAAAGCCACAATGAGTGACCTAGACATCACTGCTACAGAAGAATTAGATCTGCTCATCAGATGGCTAGGTCCCCAGTCTACTGAACGCATCAAGAGGCTCAAAGCGGTTCATATTGACAACCCTGCTGCAGGCCTTAATGCTGCTTGGGACAGACTTGAACGTACCTTTGGCAGTCCAGAAGCCATTGACGATGCCTTATTGAAAAGATTGCACAGTTTCCCAAGGATTTCCGCTAGAGAGAATTTAAAGTTTCAAGAACTCAGCGATGTTTTACTGGAGCTTCAACTCGCTAAAGCTGACATCCGCTTACCTGGTCTCAGTTACCTTGACACCCCTCGTGGCATCAACCCTATTGTTCTCAAGCTACCGGATTGCCTTCAAGAAAATTGGGCAGCGCTTGGATCGAAATACAAGGAAAAACATCAAGTTGCCTTTCCTCCTTTTTCCTACTTCTGTGAGTTCATCAAACGAATTGCAGACACAAAGAATGACCCAAGTTTCTCCTATGGTGAAGGTAACCCTCTCAGTTCACCCCCTCCAAGACCTACAAACACACGTATGACACACAGAGACCATCGAGGACCAGTGTCCGTGAAAAGGACCACTGTTCTACCTGCACCTGCTACAGTTCTTGAAAAGACTGAACAAAACAAGAACATCGAGAACCCAAATCGCCAATGTCCCATACATAAAAAACCGCCTCCACTTAAGAAATGTATTGGCTTCAGAAAGAAAACCCTACAAGAACGTAAAGAACTTTTAAAGAAATTTGGGGTCTGCTACAAATGCTGCGCCTCCACAGAACACTTTGCAAAGGACTGTAAAGCTATCATTAAATGCATAGAGTGTGACAGCGATGACCATGTACAAGCTCTTCATCCATATCCGCACAACTTTACTAAGCCCATAAACAATCCTCCTGAGGCAAAGCAAGGCGGGGAGTGCACAGATCAAGCAGTACCTTCCACCTCAGTGTTCTCTTCATGTACGGAAGTCTGTGGAGAAGGACTCTGTGACAAATCCTGCGCAAAGATATGTTTGGTTCGTGTATACCCAAGAGGTCAACCTGAAAAGGCCGTAAGACTGTATACCATTCTGGATGATCAGAGTAACAGATCTCTTGCAACAACACAATTTTTTGAACTTTTGAACATAAAAGAAAATGCTCTACCATATACCCTAACTACTTGCACCGGCACTACAGAAGTCTTAGGTAGGAGAGCCAGCGGTCTTGTGGTTGCTCCTCTGAATGACAATGTGGAAATACCTTTGCCCACTATCACTGAGTGCAACCAGATTCCAAGCAACAAAGAGGAGATCCCTACTCCGGAAGCTGCCTTGCACCATTCTCACTTGAAGGACATAGCCTACCAAATACCAGCCCTCGACGGAAGTGCTGAGATCCTACTGTTGCTCGGCCGAGACATCTTAAGGGTGCACAAAGTTCGTCAACAAATGAACGGTCCACATGATGCTCCATATGCTCAGTGTCTGGATCTAGGCTGGGTCATCATAGGCTTTGTTTGTCGAGACAAAGGCAGAAAACCTTACTCTGTGTCCTCCTTTAAAACACACGTCCTGCCAAATGGTCGGACTTCTTGTTCTGCATGACGACCACACCAATATCATGTGAAGGAAAGACTGCTTCATAAGAGCGCACAACGACACATCATACAGGTCGAAGAGAAAGCTCTTAATTTCTGGGATGACAACATCGGCAACACAGTGTTTGAGGTAACATCTAAAAACAACGAGTTGGCAGCTACCATGGAAGACAAGGAATTCCTGAAAACCATGAGTAAAGAGTTCCACCAAGATGATTCCAACAGCTGGTAGCACCTCTACCATTCCGTACTCCAAGAAAGAGACTACCAAACAACAGAGAACATGCAGAAGCACGGTTTACTTCTTTACAACGCAGTTTGAATCGGAAATCTGAGATGAAAAGACACTTTGTGGACTTTATGCAGAAAGTGCTTGAGAGAGATCATGCTGAGCCTGCACCTCCGCTTAAGGAAGGAGAAGAATGCTGGTATCTTCCATGCTTTGGTGTCTATCATCCTCGCAAGCCTGATCAGATTAGGGTGGTCTTCTACTCAAGTGCTCGACATGAAGGTGTCTCCCTCAATGACAGTCTTCTCACTGGGCCTAATCTGAACAACAACCTCATAGGGGTTTTACTTCGCTTCAGACAAGAACCAATTGCTATTATGGCTGACATTCAGCAGATGTTCCGCTGTTTCATCGTCCGTGAAGACAACAGAAACTTCCTCAGATTCCGATGGTATCGCAATAATGATGTCAATGATGAAGTCATAGACTACCGGATGAAGGTACATGTTTTCGGTAATAGTCCTTCTCCCGCAGTAGCAATTTATGGACTGAGGAAAACGGCTCAAGAAGGAGAGAAAGAATTTGGGTTTGATGCACGACAGTTCGTTGAAAAGAACTTCTATGTAGACGACGGACTCAAATCTCTGCCTACAGAAGAAGAAGCTATTGATCTTCTCACTAGAACTCAGAACATGCTTGCCACTACAAACCTCAGACTTCACAAAATCATTTCGAACAGCGACAAGGCCATGAGAGCCTTTCCCTCTGATGACTACGCTGTCAGTGTGAAGAAATTCCAACTAGGAACGGACCTTTCCGTTACACAGCGCAGTCTTGGATTGCTTTGGAATGTTAAGCAAGACACGTTCACATTTCAAGCATCAACCTGTGATAAACCCTTCACAAAGCGAGGAGTTCTGTCTACAGTGAACAGTATTTATGATCCATTGGGTTTCATAGCACCTCTCACCATTCAGGGTAAAATACTGCTGAGACAGCTTACTTCTGAAAGCTCAGACTGGGATACCCCCTTACCCAAGGAGAAACAACAAAGGTGGGAATCCTGGAAACAATCTCTACAAGCGTTAGAACAACTCCAGATACCACGTGCTTACACCCCTTCATCGTTAAAGAATGCCATCAGAAGAGAGATCCATGTCTTCTCCGATGCATCCAACGAAGCCATAGCTGCAGTGGCTTATCTTCGGGTCACAGATCCCAGCGGTGGAGCAAGTCAAGGATTTATCATGGGCAAGTCCAAGCTCACACCAAAGCCTGCACATACGATTCCAAGGCTTGAACTTTGCGCAGCTGTGTTAGGTGTGGAAATTGCTGAGCTTATAGAACTTGAAACAGACACTGAAATAGACTCCGTTGACTTTTACACAGATAGTAAAATAGTGCTAGGATACATACATAATCAGACAAGACAGTTCCACGTGTATGTAGGCAACAGAGTGGAACGTATAAGAAAGTTCTCTGCACCTGAACAATGGCACTATGTGTCCACTAACTTCAACCCTGCTGATCGAGGTACCTGCTACTGCATTTCTGGACACATTATGGCTATCCCCACCAATACTCTTGAATGAAGACCTCATCTCAAATTCTACAAATTCTACATTTGAACTGGTTGAACCAGAATTGGATAAAGAAATTAGAGCTGTTACTGTTACACTCAACACCTCTGTGAAAGAAAGGGTAAGGCTGAGTCCTCACCATTTTGAACGCTTTTCCAAGTGGTCTTCTGTTGTACGAGCCATTGCACATCTTATTCACATTGCTCATCAATTTACAAACAGCTCTGATACGAACAAACAATGTCACAAGCGGCACATCTGTAAACGCCCCCCCCACAATTCAGGAAGCCTCTCGACCAGAAAAGATACTGAACTTCTTGAATGACAAGTGTAAATGGGAATTCAACCCACCTCACTCCTTTCACATGGGAGACTCTTGGGAACGCATGATTGGAGTCGAAAGAAAATTCCTGGACTGGTACTGGACCAGAAAACTTTACAACTTATTCATGAAAGAAGATTCTCCACACCTTTACTTCAGGCCTATAAAGGAACTAGTACTCCTTCTGCCCAAAGAAGACGACGAGCCTCACAAGTCATCAATTTGACTCAAAGGGAGGTAAGAAGGATTGGTGCACGTTGCTGCCTTCCCCTCTGAAAATGGGCTCACTGACTGTTCTTGACACAGCCTGGACCATCAAGATCAAGATCTGCAAGAATTGTTAATGTTGCATTATTTTCTCTTGTTCTTCCCTTCCCTCTTGTTTTTCAGATGTTCCTGGAAAAGAATCTTCACTTATTTGTTTTGAACTTTAGTCAAAGTTATTTAATTATAGAAATCATAGATTTCGACGGGGAGTGTCATGTTTCACATGACTTGTGATATGCCTTTAAGAATTGCACATGTCTTATCTTCCCCTGGGTTTCTCTCCTCCCTCCTCATGGCGCAGGGATTTCCTGTTCAGATAGCTCCACCTTTGTTCCCTTCCCAGTAATCCTTTGCAAGCCTTATGGACTCAGATTCATTATGATTTTTTGACCTATCGGATGTATATTGTTGTGGATTTTCTACAGTTTTGGAATAAAACTTCAACAGATCTTCAAGGTGTCATCTCGATTGAGTCACTGCCTGTAATTCATCTAGACTGGGAGTTATAGCCATCTCATCACAACAGTAAGTTAAGAGATCACATTCTCAGTGCTTTGGTGGAGAAACAGAACAGCAAAAGTGTGTCAGGGAAACGCCAATTACACGACTTAGGGAGTGGGGAGCCTAACCGTAAATCCACAGATACTGCCGCATGATCCAATACATATATTGGATCATGCCTATGGATGTGTCAGTCAGGGAATGTTGTAGGGAACCTGACAGCAAAATTAGGTCAATCCGGGAAAAGGAGTCGTGGGGGTGAGAGTAAAATGAAAAGTTCCACCCCTCTGGATGTAAGAAGCGCCAGGCGTCTTCCGGGGCCAGGTGATTCTTTAAAAAAATAGGGCCTTCCGGCCTGTCTCAGGGAGGGTACACGACGAGAGCCAGAGCGGTCAAGGATTGGGTCTAATACTGCATTGTAGTCACCTCCCAGGATACAATGGTCATAATCGTATTCAAGTAGTTTAGCATAAAGGTCCGAGTAAAATTGGAGGTGTGGCCATTGTGGGGCATAAATGTTAACCACTAGATATTTCTTCCCCTGCAAGGACAGCCGTAATATGGAGTACCTACCCTCCATTGACTTCCCCCAGAACCCAGGCCCGTCTTTAATATTGATTGGACCCTGGGCAAACATTTTCTTGGGCCACCCCGTTAGCCCGCACACCGCATGATTTTTCTCTCCACCCCAACATCCAAAAAACCCCAAAACAAATACATCATGGACTTATATATTAGAAGACATATATATTTACACACATTCTATATACATAAACACATAATGTATAGACTGGACAAAAAGGAAATTCAGCATAACGCATAGCTTTCTTTTTAAAGGAAGAGCAATAAAGCTGTGGAATTCTCTGCCTGTTGAGGTGGTTGGGTCAGAGTCTGTACAGACTTTCAAACAATGACAGTAATGTGCAGTGTGTGAGCATAACATCACAGAGCTCCACAGCAATAAAACTGAAATTATATATTCTAATAATTATATCATTACTAACTTTGAGAATTAATAGATCTCATTAAACAGAAGTATCTGTAAAACCGATTAATCTTTATTAAATTGTAGAATACAAATTACACCACACTGGTCCTTATGCCTGGTGTCCTTTTCATTCTACATTTAATAAGGATTATGCAATTTTATATACTTTCGTCATAATATAGGTATGAATGGCATATTCTAGAGATCAAATAGTTCTCAAATTTAGTCTGTATTCCTTGGATTACACATCGTGGTGCCATTAACTATAGATTATCATTTCAAATTTCTAGACTTTTTCAGGTTCATTGCTTTTTAGTCTTCATTATATTGTTAAAATTTTAAGTATGAAAATATATTTTATTTTAACTATACTAAAATGATTATTAAACTTTTTAAAATAATGATATATTTATATTTAAATAATTATAAAATGTTGAAAAAATAATGCATGTGAATCCATGTTTGCCCATTCCAGGAAAACTGTGAGAGCTTAGGTAAGAACCTGCATTTATTTATACCACAGTTGTAAGTTATAAAATGAAAGTGCAGTATCTGGGGTAGTGAGTGGAGAGGGTTAACTTCCCTTACTCAAAGAAGTTTAAGCTCACTCCCCACATGCTGCTCCCGGAATGCAGCCTGAGGCGCGTTCAGTTGCTCAGCCGCTGCAAGTGCTAAGTTAGCAATTTACCACTGAACGCTGTTCTGCAGCTCAGCGCTCGGCACTGCTAACTTAGCACTTGCATCCAAGTCGAGAGGTGCTGCGGGGTTAGCTGAGCGTGACGTACGAAAGATGGCTGCCTCCACGGAGAAAATAATCCAATAGGGAAATGTTCAGTTTGTAGGTTCGGTGGAGCAAAACAGTAACACTAAAGATGTAATAAAATGGACAAAAGTGGATTTTGCAGACACAGCACCTTTCATTAAGCAATCCTCTGCCCTTTCGCTTCCATATTCACAGCCAAAGCGTTCAATGAGACTGCTGCAGCAAACTGATCTGCTGCAATGGAACAATTCAGCAGCTGCTGAGGAACTGAACGCGCCTCAGATCACTGACAGATAAGTGCTGCTTGCTTGAAACCATGGGCAGCTCCTTCTCCCAAACCTCTGCAGCCCCCAGAGTCAGATTGCAAGCTCAGAGGTTTAATTTCTCCCTGTATTAGTCTGTGCACACAAACCTTGCTACACACAGATTGTGACAGTCAGCCTCTGCACAGCTCTTGCTGCATTAAGGAGAGGAGCCTCTGAGCTGAGAGCTGAAGGGAGATTGTGATGTGCAGCCAGTTTTTTAGCAGGACCTGTCCTGTGTTTCTCCTAGGGCCCCCCTCAAATACCATGCCCCCCCTCAAATACCTTCTTGTACTCCAGCAGCACGTGGAGGCTCATGGCTCTGTCTGTGGAAGGAGGGGGTGGAGTCAGCACAAGGAGCTGCAGCCTCCATGTGAGGTCCTTTGATTAGGGTGTGTCCAGGCCTATGCAGTCAGGAAACCTCAACTGGCTTCCTCCCGTTTGGCCCCACCCCCTGTGGCACACCCTCTCTGACATCATCAGAGGGGGCCCACCGGGCCTAGGAAGGCTGCAGTGCTTCCACAGAAGCCTGGGGCCTCCAAAAAACACAGAGCCACCACTGTAAAACGGCCCCAACAGCCCCCAAACGAAGCAGCCTGCTTTGGGCCCCTCAACTATGACTGGGCCTGGGGCACCTGCTCCTTTTGCCCCTCCTTAAAGACGGCCCTGCCAGAACCACCCAAGGGAGGGATTTACTGAGCAAAATAGCCGTGCCCCATTTCTTATTTGTATAAAGGGCGGAAGTTTGAAAATGAAGCCATGGGGCAGTCAGACAATTGGTTGTAGAGGCCCAGTGAGTTTCTTGCAAGAGAATTATGTCAGGTTTAAGCTTATGCAGGTGAAATAACACTTTCTGTCGTTTAATAGGTGAGTTCAGCCCCTCCACATTCCATGAAACGAGCCGGAACTCAGTCTTGTGAAAGGACGTACAGTTGTGTTCAAAATTATTCAACCCCCACAGAAATTGAGTGTTTTGGCCAGTTTGACATTGATTTTGATCATTCAGTCATCTTGCTTACAATTAAATCAAAGAGGCACGTGTAGGTCAGACAAATATAACATAACATTTATAATGAAATAACCACAAATGTCTTTTCTGTGCTCACATCATTATCAGTTTTATTCAACCCCCAAGTGACATTCAATCTTAGTACTTAGTACAACATCCTTTTACAGTTATAACAGCTTTTAAACGTGAAGCATAGCTTGACACAAGTGTCTTGCAGCGATCTACGGGTATCTTCGCCCATTCGTCATGGGCAAAAGCCTCCAGTTCAGTCACATTCTTAGGCTTGCGCACTGCAACTGCTTTCTTTAAGTCCCACCAGAGGTTCTCAATCGGATTTAAGTCAGGTGACTGCGATGGCCACTCCAAAATGTTCCAGCCTTTAATCTGCAACCATGCTCTAGTGGACTTGGAGGTATGTTTGGGATTATTGTCCTGTTGAAAGGTCCAACGTCTCCCAAGCCTCAGGTTTGTGACGGACTGCATTACATTGTCATCCAATTTCTCCTGGTACTGAAGAGAATTCATGGTACCTTGCACACGCTGAAGCTTCCCTGTACCTGCAGAAGCAAAACAGCCCCAAAGCATGATTGACCCCCCGCCATGCTTCACAGTAGGCAAGGTGTTCTTTTCTTCATAGGCCTTGTTCTTCCTCCTCCAAACATAGCGTTGATCCATGGGCCCGAACAGTTCTAATTTTGTTTCATCAGTCCACAGAACACTATCCCAAAACTTCTGTAGTTTGTCCACATGACTTTTGGCATACTGCAGTCGACTCTTCTTATTCTTTGGAGACAGCAAGGGGGTGCGCCTGGGAGTTCTGGCATGGAGGCCTTCATTACGCAGTGTGCGCCGTATTGTCTGAGCTGAAACTTCAGTACCCACATCTGACAAATATTTTCTCAGTTCCTCAGCAGTCACACAGGGACTTTTCTCCACTCTACGCTTCAGGTAGTGCACAGCAGTCGAAGTCAGCATCTTCTTTCTGCCACGACCAGGTAGCGTTTCAGCAGTGCCCTCTGCCTTGAATTTGCAAATGAGGCTTCCTATGGTCTCTCTTGGTATGTTTAACATCTTTGCAATCTTCTTATAGCCATTGCCCTTCCTGTGAAGAGTAATCACCTCTTCTCTTGTCTTCCTGGACCATTCTCTTGACTTCACCATGTTTGTAACCACACCAGTAAATGTCTAGAAGGAGCTGAGTATCACAGTCATTTTAAAGCTGCCTAATTGGTGCTTATTATGCTTTATTGCTGCTCCGTGACATCCACAGGTGTTTTCAATACCTGATTGAAAACACTTGAATGAACCTCTGTTCTTCAGAGTGGTAGTCTTTAAGGGGTTGAATAATTGTGTCAATGAAACATTTACTACTGTATTACAAAACCAATTGATGTCATTTTAGTTGCATATGGTTCTTTAAAAAGTCCTTGTAGGATTTCATTCTGAATACAATTACAAATGTACACTAAATTCCCTAAAACCCTTTACAGCATTGGGGGTTGAATAATTTTGAACACAACTGTATATTCCGTCATGACTTACAGTGAAAAAAAGGGAGACTAGGGGGAGATTGAGTCAATGCCTCCAGTAAAAGAGGGAGTGGGACCGTCCCAGCCGCAGCCCCCCACCCAGCCAATCGTATTTCAATATCACATTGCCTACCGGATCTACATTTTCCAAAAAAATTTTAAGGAACCAAATAACATAAAAACAACCTAACCGTGAAACCGTGGATTGTAACAATAACATAACTTATATTCGCATACATATTCCCATCAGTGAGCGGAGAATAGGGACATGAGAAATAACAGTAACCGAGAGTAGAAAAAAAATACTGCTCGGACCGAGGGCCCAGAATGCAAATTGCGACCGATCGGGCACATCAGGTGGAGATTCTTTGAGACCGTGGTCGAGGCTCATGGAGTAATTCAGAGTCAGGGAGGAGGGCTGCGCCTGCCTCTTGTGGCGAGTCAAAAAAATGTGTAGTTCTGTTATAGAACACTTGAAGACGAGCTGGATACAGAAGAGAAAACCTGACATTTTGCGCGACTAGCTTCGTGCATTAAAGTGAAAAAGCCCAGCGTTTCACTGAGACTGCAGCAGAAAGCCTTGATATTCCAGTGCCCGGAGACGGTAAAAAGCTTGAAGTAACCTAGTCTTGTCCGTAAAGTTGAGAAGACGCTTAATGACTGGCCTCGGGTGACCAGCCCAGGGGTTCAAGTCCGGCCCCACCCTGTGAACCCTTTCCACAGCAACGGGGCGTGATGAATCAGCATATTCTAATTGAGATGGCAGCCAGTCCACAGCCCAGTCAATCAACACCTGACCCTTCACAGATTCTGGGAGACCAATGATCCTCAGGTTATTGCGACGACTGCGGTTTTCCAGGTCGTCTAGCTTTTCGGGTTAACCCCTGAATAATCAGGTCCTGTTTCTCAAGTTGTGCCTGCAGTGGGTGGAACCCATCTTCCAGGGATGAGACACGGTCTTCTACCTCTGTGAGCCTGTGAGCTTGCGAGGTCAGTTGAGATAAGATAGATTCAATGGTGGCCGCCAGTTTACCAAATTTATGTAACGGGCGCTGTGACGCTCACACAAGAGTAACGAGGTTGAGATCTTATTGGACAGAAATATCTGCTCGATAGTAGCAAAATAAACAGTATTTTCAGACTTATGCTCCAAAGCCAAGGAGTATGACCGGACAACTGAACTGCTACTAAGTTCCAAAGGTTTCGAGACCAACGGACAACTTAGAGCACACAACAATACAGCGGGCTGCAAGACTGGAGTGGGTGTACCGAGGTAGTTAGTTCGACAGTCAATGTATTGTGCAGACTGCAGGGCAGTCAACGAACTGACAGACTTAGCGTTTTCTGAGAACCTTAAACGGGTATGTTGTACCTTGCAATCACCAGGGTCTATTGACACACATAAAGGCTTAAGGATTGTACAAGCCCGGGTACACTTGGCAAACTGAGCAAGATGAAAATAAGCAGAAAACAAACGGTATTTCGTTATTGCGGATTGTACAAGCATACACGATCGTTTATCATGAACCTTAGACCTGGAGCAGAACCCCAATAAAGCTGTAGATAGTACACCAGTGCGAGATGGGAATATCCCCAAGAAGCGAGTAAAACCCCAAGCATACAATAGGAAGCAATGCGGGAACAGAACTCCACGTCAGGGTGACGAGGCAACTCCTCGTGCCCGGCTTTAAACCCGGTGGCTCCTCGTGACCATGCCAGGCCCCGCCCCCTCGGATGCCGCTCAGCCATTACAGGGTGCTGGCACTCGACCAGCCTGTGGCACTGAGCCATGCCCAGACCCCCCAGGAAGACCAGTAGGGGCTGAGGATGTAACAATTTATCATTCAGTAGAGGTGAGATAGCCGCTGAGATATCCGCCACACTCGGTGGTAGATCTGATCGAGCCACAAGCAAAGGGGTCTCTACAGAGGTTAATACATCTGTCGTAGAGTCCGTGGAGTCATGTGAGTGTGGGGAAGAGTGGTCAGGCAATGAATTACTTTTGAGAGTGGACTTTGCTGACACTTTGGCCGCAGACTTTTTGGTGGACTTCCCGGCTGTGAAAATTTCTCCATGGCACTTCGACAAAGGGAGGTGTGGACAGATCGGCAAATAAGGGAGTTGATTGATAGTGAAGGGCGCCTCAGGATCTCCTGGGACTAAAAAATTGAAAGAACCTCAAATAAACGTCCAGCAACAGATGAAATGTTATGGAGCAAAAACATACAGGGTGTCCTGGAACTTCCAGGACAGAAAAATTAGGGCAAGGTCCTTAGCACGGTAGTGTAAAACAATGAACATAAAGAAAGTCGCCCCAGAAGATCCCTGGCACTTAGAAAAATTAAAAATAGACTCGGTATGAGAAGGGCGCCCCCTAACTAAAGGGGACAGAATTTTTTTTCCGAGAGCTATTCTGGAAACCGTTAATGTTCGGTCCACAATCACCCCAGGGGACGCTGGGACTCTATAGAATCAATGCCTCCACAGTAGTGACCTCTGAGCCAAGGTAAATAAGCAATCCCGTGGGATCCAAGGATGCCCCAGGGCAGAAATATTGAGAGACAGTCACCTGACTCCGCTCAGCTGTGCTCGGTGTTTGCCAGAGGTCGCGACTCCACCAGGCTGCTCCGACAAAATGGCGGCCGGCTGCCACGAGTCTTCGCCCCAGTTGGAAGGAGGATGCTTTACCTGCTTTTCAGGAGGGTAAGCAGTAGCCGACGGGGACAGGCGCAAACGTCCGGGCCGGCGAATTGGTTTGCTGTCAGAGGTGAGGGGAGAGCACTGAGGTTCCAGGAACTCGGCCTGTAACAGGTCGGGACGGACGCCTATGAGCGGCCTCATGACTCCGGGGATGGGTAAGCCCTCGGTCCGTTACCAGCCGAGAGAAAGTCCAGCCGTCTTACGCAATAGACCGCTTTTTCTAGGCGGGCGCCGTGGACATAAACCCGGTCGGCGCCCGAAGGATCGCAACACCACCTCGACCTCGTGGCTGCAGCAAGACGGCGGCCCGCACGTCTTTCGTAGGTTAGACTTTGTCAAGGCACTTAACCGCACCTCCGTCGATAGAGTCCAGATCCAACAAATATCCGCTCGATGTTCCGAGTTGGCGGGTAAAACCAGGGTCCCAGGAAAGGGTAAAACTGAGGTTCCAGAGGTCCCGCCTGGAGTAGGCTTGGACGTCGGCCTATTTGCGGCCTGGTAACTCCGGGGCTAGAAATGCTGCGGGTCCGGGACCAGCCGGAGAGTAATAAAAGACAGGTGCAGCAAAGGTTAAAAGCGCTCCTGCTAGCTACGGTGCTGCTGATGGTAGCAGAAATCTGTTCAGCAGAGGGTCGACTGATAGCTCTGCACGGAGCTCGATGTAAAAGCGGCCATATACTTGGCCCACCTCCCGGAAATCATCTTGATAATATTTTTTAAATAAATTTTGAGACACTTTTCACGATTTTCGTGTTTTTGATATGCGTTATATCATTTTTGAGACATGATCTGCTGGCCCTGCACTGCCACTTTTTCACTTGACGTTTTGTGTCTTTGCAAACTTAGAAATAAAGAATTTATTTTAGTTTTTATTTTGAATTATGGACTTAATTTGTCCCTGTTTTATAGGGACATCAAACTTGAGCTCTACTTTTGCCTCATTATTTCTAAAGCTGCCTCTAAATTGAATGTATCGCTAATTAAGACTTAATCGACAGTGTGAAAATAGATGCTCGGTCAACAGGTATCTCTGTTGCACAGTAGTTCTATTCTTTCTGAATGCAGTGGATAGCTATTTCCTTTATAACCATTGCATGGTGGCGTGGGTTTCATGGTACACAAGTTTTTCAACTAATGGCTGCGGAACCCTAATCAGTCTTCAGAACCTTCTATCAACAAGCTGTACATAACCATTGTAGGCTGTAGACCCTATCTTGAACAATGTCATTTGTTACACATCGCCATCTGCTGCTGTAAATTATAACTGCAGGTAATGAAAGTGGAGAATGAAAGATAGTGGGCCCTGTTCTGGCTGACCTGTTCATAGGATGCCACCCTGAAAAACTGCTGCATGAGCCATTAACAAATAGAGGCTCATTATTGCTGAATTTACAGTTGTGTTCAAAATTATTCAACCCCCACTGAAATTGAGTGTTTTGGCCAGTTTGACATTGATTTTGATCATTCAGTCATCTTGCTTACAATTAAATCAAAGAGGCACGTGTAGGTCAGACAAATATAACATAACATTTATAATGAAATAACCACAAATGTCTTTTCTGTGCTCACATCATTATCAGTTTTATTCAACCCCCAAGTGACATTCAATCTTAGTACTTAGTACAACATCCTTTTACAGTTATAACAGCTTTTAAACGTGAAGCATAGTTTGACACAAGTGTCTTGCAGCGATCTACGGGTATCTTCGCCATTCGTCATGGGCAAAAGCCTCCAGTTCAGTCACATTCTTAGGCTTGCGCACTGCAACTGCTTTCTTTAAGTCCCACCAGAGGTTCTCAATCGGATTTAAGTCAGATGACTGCGATGGCCACTCCAAAATGTTCCAGCCTTTAATCTGCAACCATGCTCTAGTGGACTTGGAGGTATGTTTGGGATTATTGTCCTGTTGAAAGGTCCAACGTCTCCCAAGCCTCAGGTTTGTGACGGACTGCATCACATTGTCATCCAATTTCTCCTGGTACTGAAGAGAATTCATGGTACCTTGCACACGCTGAAGCTTCCCTGTACCTGCGGAAGCAAAACAGCCCCAAAGCATGATTGACCCCCCGCCATGCTTCACAGTAGGCAAGGTGTTCTTTTCTTCATAGGCCTTGTTCTTCCTCCTCCAAACATAGCGTTGATCCATGGGCCCAAACAGTTCTAATTTTGTTTCATCAGTCCACAGAACACTATCCCAAAACTTCTGTGGTTTGTCCACATGACTTTTGGCATACTGCAGTCGACTCTTATTCTTTGGAGACAGCAAGGGGGTGCGCCTGGGAGTTCTGGCATGGAGGCCTTCATTACGCAGTGTGCGCCGTATTGTCTGAGCTGAAACTTCAGTACCCACATCTGACAAATATTTTCTCAGTTCCTCAGCAGTCACACGGGGACTTTTCTCCACTCTACGCTTCAGGTAGCGCACAGCAGTCGAAGTCAGCATCTTCTTTCTGCCACGACCAAGTAGCGTTTCAACAGTGCCATTTGCCTTGAATTTGCGAATGATGCTTCCTATGGTCTCTCTTGGTATGTTTAACATCTTTGCAATCTTCTTATAGCCATTGCCCTTCCTGTGAAGAGTAATCGCCTCTTCTCTTGTCTTCCTGGACCATTCTCTTGACTTCACCATGTTTGTAACCACACCAGTAAATGTCTAGAAGGAGCTGAGTATCACAGTCATTTTAAAGCTGCCTAATTGGTGCTTATTATGCTTTATTGCTGCTCCTTGACATCCACAGGTGTTTTCAATACCTGATTGAAAACACTTGAATGAACCTCTGTTCTTCAGAGTGGTAGTCTTTAAGGGGTTGAATAATTGTGTCAATTTATGACGAAGATACCCGTAGATCGCTGCAAGACACTTGTGTCAAACTATGCTTCACGTTTAAAAGCTGTTATAACTGTAAAAGGATGTTGTACTAAGTACTAAGATTGAATGTCACTTGGGGGTTGAATAAAACTGATAATGATGTGAGCACAGAAAAGACATTTGTGGTTATTTCATTATAAATGTTATGTTATAATGAAAGAAGAATTCACAAAAGAAACATTTACTACTGTATTACAAAACCAATTGATGTCATTTTAGTTGCATATGGTTCTTTAAAAAGTCCTTGTAGGATTTCATTCTGAATACAATTACAAATGTACACTAAATTCCCTAAAACCCTTTACAAGCATTGGGGGTTGAATAATTTTGAACACAACTGTATAATGAGAAACTCATTATGTTAGCAGGTTGACTTGATATTATGGAGCTGCTAAGATAGCAGTGTTGACACTGCTGGTATTTGTTCTCGGTGTCCTTCTGCTTGTGGCAACAGGAGGCTGAAAATCCTTTGCGACATGGGACCAGAGCAAAAGACATTTAGTTTCTTTTATCTCACTCCTTATATATTTGTTGGCATCAGCTCATGCAGATGTAAACATTGAGAGCCAATTGTGCATTCGTGCAAAGAACAGGCCTATCACAGCTCCCCTCACGGAGTGCGAGTATAGAGGTTACTCGTACCACCATGTATATACAGCCTGGTTCTATCAAACAAGGGTGAGAGAATGCATTACTGGGTCTCCACAGCAATAACCACAACAGGGGCACGGAGAGGAAGGATATTTGAAGGGAAAGGTGTCTGACTTCATTATTGTTGCATCAGAATTGAGTGCAAGTGGCTAGAGCGTCGCTGAGAATGATGCATGTTAGAATTTTAATAAATAATCAATGGAAAGCAAAGAGGTGTCCTGCCCAGTGGTGTATTTAGGTTTTGTGCTGCCCTAGGCCTGACTAAACTCGTGCACCCCCTAATTTAAATTTGACGCACCCCTTCCTGTCAAGGGCACACCTCTTCCTGGTTAATCCCCACCCTTCCTCTTTAAGCTCCGCCTTTTCCTCTCTTTATATTAAAAGTGGATACCAAGTGCCTACTTGTATATTTTGTATACCATTTCAAATGTATCTATTGAGATAAAGAAAATTATGAAATGTTTAAATTCAAGTATTTTTACAAAGAACAGCCACGCATGTCAAGTAAACGGGATCACAGCCGCTCTAATTGGTGGAACAAAAAATCCACAGAAACGTGCACTGCATATGAGCGTATCACAGAGCTGCATAGCAATAAAACTCACAGAAATGGGCACTGTGTATGAGCATATCAGAGCTGGAAAGCAATAAAACCCACAGAAATGTGCAGTGTGTATGAGCATATCACAGAACTGCACAGCAATAAAACTCACAGTAATGTGCAGTGTGTATGAGCGTATCCCAGAGCTCCAGGGCAATAAAACTCACAGTAATATGCAGTGTGTATCACAGAATCCACAGCAATAAACCCCCAGCAATGCAATGTGCGGTGTGTATGAGTGCATCAGAATCCACTGCAATAAAACTCCCAGCAATGCAATGTGTGGTGTGTGTCAGCGTATCAGAATCCACAGCAATAAAACTCCCAGCAATGCAATGTGCGGTGTGTATGAGTGCATCAGAATCCACTGCAATAAAACTCCCAGCAATGCAATGTGTGGTGTGTATGAGTGCATCAGAATCCACTGCAATAAAACTCCCAGCAAACCGAGTGTGTATGAGCACACAGCAATTATTTATTCTACATTTACCGGCCTCTGTCCGCGGTAGGGCTGTGTGCAGAGTCAGCAGGGACTGTGTACAGACTCAGCAGGAGGTCCCTCCAGGCCACGTTAGGATCACAGCTGTGCCTGTGTGTGGAGCCATTTTGTCAGCAGTGGGGTGCCACTGCCAGAGGGTGCACCGTGGCTTGATTCCCTTCCCGGTGGGTGTTCAGTCCAGAATAGAGTGACAGTCCATGTTAATGAAAGGGCGGGAGCTGCGTGCATGCGTGTCATGTGGTTCAGCCAGTCAGGTGGTACTGAGACTCAGTACCACCTGACTGGCCGGACCGAGTGTGACCTGCACGCAAGCAGCCTCACCAGGAGCCAGGCAGCTCAATGAAAAATTTCTATCACTGCAGTGCTGGTTAAGGAAAGGTCCACTTTAAACAGCAGTAAGCAGACAGGGCTTCATATTCTGCTGAAACCCCCCCCTTTACCTGCCGTTTACTGTCATTCTTCTTCTCTTCTGACACAAAATCACATCCCCCTCCCCTCTCCTAGAGCTGCTGCAGGCAGGGGAGAGCTTATGGAGGGAGGAGAGGGGGATTTTTATTCTATTCGATTTTATTCCGTATGCAAACGCCATGCTCCGCTGCTCGTTGTTTGAGAACACAGCTCAAAGCTGACACACAGTGACAGTGGCACCTCCTAGTACCCCCTAATGACACCCCAATAATCACTGGTACCTGGGGCGGCCCGTGTGGTGTACTGTCACTTTAAGAAAGGACACTCTGGAACTGTTTACGGAGAACTCTATGATCGGCAGCCATTTTAGGTCCTGTTGTCAGTTATTCAGTTAGTGTTGTATTGGATCTGAGCTGAATAAAGAGCTGCTCTATGAACATGTCACAAACTGGTGATTGCTCCTGTTAATATGCACACAGAAAACACTACATGGTGTCAGAAGTAATGGACCTATCACTTGCCTGAAGAAAGCCATCGTGATAAGGATCTTGTTTTCAGTTTATCCAGCATCAGCATGGAATTTTCAGACCGCCAGAAGCTCTCCAGTTCACTGGAAATGTGAGTGAAAACTGGAGGAGATGGGAGCAAAGCTTTTTAATTTATGCTGAGGCAGTTGAGCTTCATAAAAAGGAGCAGAAAACCCAGATTGCCATAGCCCTGCATGTTCTGGGGGAGGAAGGCCAAGAAGTTTACAACACACTGGAATCAACCATTACTGCTAAAGGACATTAGATTCAGTGCTCAAGTTATTCAGGGACCATTGCAATCCCAAGAAAAATGTTGTGTTTGAACGACATCAGTTTTGGACACACCCACATCTGGAGGAGCAAGGTGTTGAAAGGTATATGACAGAACTTCGACTGAAGGCCAGAGACTGTGAATTCGGGGCCATACTCAGCGACATGTTAAGAGACAAATTAGTTTTCAGTGTTACTGACAGGAGACTTAAAGAACGTTTACTCAGAGAGGCTGAACTCACACTACAAAAGGCAATGGACATATGTCAGGCTGCTGAAGCTACTAAAGCACAGGTTCAGGTTATGTCTGCAAACATGTCAGCGAGTGCTTGTCAGACTATTCATGCATTAAAATACAAACCTACACACAGTAAACCAGAAGAGGCTACAAGATCTGAGCAGACAATAAAAGTATGCCCTAGGTGCAGCAAAGTACACCCATCTCAAAGATGCCCGCATTTGGATGTGTTTGTTACATTTGCCACAAAAGAAATCACTTTGCAAAATGTTGTAAATCACAGAGGCAAGAGTGTGAAAATCTGAAAACTGTAAATACTTTATCTATTGGAGCAATGCTGAGAGATATGCCTTCTAACTGTAAAAAACGCAGCCAAGCACTGAAAAACTCTGCATGGTTCTCTGAGGTGCAAATCAATGGTGCGCCCATTAACTTTAAGCTGGATACTGGTGCTGAGGCAAATGTATTACCTCTCACGTTTTTAAACGGGATTCCTGGACGATTATGCATCAAAAATACTAATATTACTTTGGTTGCTTATGGAGGATCAAGAATCCGCCCAGAAGGTATTGTGTGTCTGACTGCAGCTACTCCGACACATACGGCAGAGCTAGAATTCTTTATTACGCGACGCTCCACACTTCCATTATTGGGAAAAGCAGCATGTCAGGAGCTGGATTTACTGCGTAAAGTCCACACAGTGTCTACACAAACCATCCATACGAAAGACGATCTGATGAAATGTTACCCTGAGGTATTTCGAGGAATTGGGCAATTTAAGGGAACATACCATATCTACTTGGACCCAAGTGCTGCTCCAGTCATACACGGATGCAGAAAAATCCCATTTTCAATACTAGGAAAGCTTAAAGAGACTCTCATGAAACTAGAAAAAGATCAGATCATTGCTAGAGTACACACCCCCACTGATTGGGTGAACAGCCTCGTTGTTACAGAAAAGAAGAATGGCACTTTGAGGGTATGTTTGGACCCTCGTGACCTCAACAAGGCTATAAAGCGGCACCACTTCAATATCCCTACCGCAGAGGACGTACAGAGTCAACTTGCAGGCAAAACCGTATTCACCATCCTTGATGAAAAGGATGGTTACTGGCAAGTGAAATTAGACAAAGAGTCATCTGAACTGTGTACTTTTAACTCCCCATGGGGGCGCTTTAGATTTTGCAGGATGCCATTTGGTATAAAGTCAGCCAGTGAAGTATTTCAGCAGAAGAATATGGAGATTTTTGGGGACATCCCAGGTGTACATATCATAGCTGATGACATGATTATTGCTGCTACATCACATGAGGAACATGATCAGATTCCCCACCAGGTATTGAATCGAGCATTAGAAGAGAACATCAAGTTCAACCCAGACAAAATTCAATTCAAAGTATCAGAAGTCCGGTATATGGGACATGTCATCACCCCTGTTGGTGTTCAACCTGATATGGAGAAGGTCCAGGCAATTAGCAAAATGCCCGACCCTGAGGACAAAAAAGGGCTTCAGAGATTTTTGGGCATGGTCCGGTATCTTGCACAATACATACCTGGGGAGGCAGAGATTACAGCGCCGTTGCGGAAGCTTCTTTGCAAGGATATTTTGTGGCAGTGGGGTCCGGAGCATGCTAAAGCGGTACAATCTTTAAAACAGGCACTGATTGAGGCTCCAGTATTGCGATTTTTTTGACCCAACAAAAGCAGTGGTGATTCAGGCAGATGCGTCTAAGTCAGGTCTTGGAGCGTGCTTACTTCAGGATAACTGCCCCATAGCTTATGCATCTAGAGCAATGACTACCACAGAGCAGAATTATGCCCAGATAGAGAAAGAACTATTGGCCATTGTGTATGCAACAAAAAAGTTCCACCAGTTTGTATTCGGCAAAACAGTCACAGTTCAGTCTGACCACAAGCCTCTTGAAGCAATTCTCACTAAACCATTGAGCAAAGCGCCAGCAAGGCTCCAGCGTATGCTCTTACAACTGCAACGATATGACCTAGAGATTGTTTACACTCCTGGACGTGACATGCATATTTCTGATGCCCTTTCTAGGGCTACTGTGGATCCGCCAGAGCAAGAAGAGGACATGCTATCAGAGGAAAGGGTTGTTTATACGCTGTCAGTATCAGAAACTATTGGAGCTGATATGCTATCTTATTTACAGACTTCCACAGCAGAAGATGCAGACCTATCTGCCATTAAATAAATTCTATCTCAAGGTTGGCCACAAAGGAAAAAGCAGCTTCGTCTAAGTCTACAGCCGTTTTGGCAATGTAAGCACTTGCTCCGCATGGAGGATGCTCTCCTATTGCTTGGTGACAAGATTGTGGTACCTCAGAATGCTCGCAGGAAAATTCTGGACAGTTTGCATGAGTGCCATCAAGGGATACAGAGAACCAAAATGCGGGCTCGGATGATCCTGTTCTGGCCCAGCATGTCCAAGGACATACAGCACATGGTAGAGACCTGCAAGATTTGTGCTAGCCACCAACCAGCGAATCAAAAAGAGCCACTACTCTCACACACAATTCCTCACCTTCCTTGGCAAAAACTGGCAGCGGACATTTTTGAGTGGCGAGGAGCCTCATTCCTTGTGGTAGTGGACTATTTCTCCAAGTACCCAGAAGTGTTAAAGCTGTCTGATAAATCAGCATTGTCGGTGATTGGTAAACTGAAAGAAACCTTTAGTAGACATGGCATCCCAACAGAAATCATCTGCGACCATGTACCCTTTGCGAGTGCTGAGGTGAAGGACTTTGCTGCCAAATGGGGTATAAAGTTTACTCATTCTAGTCCTGGCTACCCCCAGTCTAATGGACTAGCTGAAAGGACTGTAAAAACGATCAAACTTGTGCTCCAAAAGGCATGGGAATCAGGAGTAGATCCTCATATAGGGCTTCTGGAGTTGCGCAACACCCCAGTCACTGGTATGGCCTACTCTCCAGCACAACTTCTAATGGGCCGGGTGCTGAGGACCAAGTTACCAGTTGTTGCTGCTGCATTACAGCCACGGATCCCACAGCATGCACACCAACAACTGAGAGAATTGCAGCGCAGGCAGAAGGTGTATTATGATCATGGTGCCAAGTCACTACCACCCTTCCATAAAGGGGATGCAGTCCTTATGGAGACAACAGCGGGTTGGCAGCCTGCCACAATATCATCCATAGGTCCTGAGCCAAGATCATATGTGGTTGCCAGACCTGATGGCAGAAAGTACAGGAGAAACCGCCGTCATCTCAGGAGGGATACCACAGGTGATCAAGACCACATAGAGCCCCAGCTGCTTGTACCTGTGCGAGGAGCGGAAACAACAATGGCAGAACATACAGACTCAGAGACTGAAGTGTCAAATTTAGATGGAGACCAAGGAGCCCTAGTCCCTGTAAATTCTACAGAATCTCAGCAGATAACAACAAGAGCTGGAAGAGTGACACGCCTTCCTGAAAGACTGAAAGATTATGTCATGGGATAATGTGTATTTTGCATTCTTAACACCTGTTTATAGTTTTGTTTATTGTTCAGTAATGTTGCTTGTTTAAAGGGGGATTTGGAATTAGTTGGGGAGATGTGGTGTACTGTCACTTTAAGAAAGGACACTCTGGAACTGTTTACGGAGAACTCTATGATCGGCAGCCATTTTAGGTCCTGTTGTCAGTTATTCAGTTAGTGTTGTATTGGATCTGAGCTGAATAAAGAGCTGCTCTATGAACATGTCACAAACTGGTGATTGCTCCTGTTAATATGCACACAGAAAACACTACAGCCCGCCCTCCGCCACTCCTCTAAGTACACCACTGCTCTGGTGATATGCTCACACACAAGTTTGGCGAACTGCCAGCAAGTACGGTGCTGTTTGAAGGCAGTGCAAATCCCCATAGAGAAGTAATGGTTACTCTATTCAGAGAACACCAAACAGCAGAGACATGTCAGTGAAATGCCCTGATGTTCGGTGGTTTCAATCAGCAGGTTTATTCAGGCGAACCCCATAGTTTTTCAATGTTAAAAATATTCCCGTTTTTATGCAATATCTAATAAACCATTTATTATTTTAATCTGCAGTAAAAAGTCTTTATTTATTATTGATTTTTTTTTGTACCTTTTAGTGATTTTTCAGAATTTTTTGGGCTAAATTCCCCCCTTTTTTTAATAGCGGTTCTCCTTTTTCTGTAACAGAACTTTTTATTATCAATCATAGGATCTTATATGTAAATTCCAGACATTTTCGTTCAGTAGTTCTTTTGAAAACAGCAGACCATAGGTTTGCGGTGGCAGTATACAGCGGCCGACTCCATGCACTTTGGGGACCCTGCGGTGAATGGTGAATTCACTGCAGGTTTGGGAAATTTTATTCCCCGAAGTGCAGGGAACTACAGAACACCAAAATGTTGGCGTCATTTTGGTGCTCTATGAGTAACCCAATTAGTGGTGAGGTTTTTTGTTGCCCCCTGGAAAGTGAAAGCCTAGGCCTTGCCTACCCAGGACATACTTGAAAATTAGTGACATCTCAATGTTTCCTTCCTGGTAAAATAGTTTGCAAAAGTTAAAAAAAAATAAAAAATAAAAAAAATTTAGGGGTGGGGCCACCCAGCGGGCCGCCGCCCCCTGGAAAGTGCCGCCCTAGGCCTGGGCCTTGTTGGCCTAGGCCAAAATACACCAGTGGTCCTGCCCCATATGTCAATTTCCATTAAAGTTCTGAACCCTGACTGGGGTACCTGGATCCTTTCTTTTCCTGCGGACCCTGGGTAAATGTCATGGGGCCAGTTTCATTTAGGTGAGTAGTCCTGACAAAAACCCATCCTTATGGTATAAAGCAGAACATCCACTTTTTGCCAAATAAATTGTCATGATGCGTGGGATTCGTTGCCACTCTAGGAACAATATACAGTTGCAAGAAAAAGTATGTGAACCCTTTGGGATTACGTGGAGTTTTGCATGTATTGGTCATAAAATGTGCTCTGATCTTCATCCAAGTCACAACAATTTGAAAAACACAGTCTGCTTAAAATAATACAACACAAACATTATATGTTTTCATGTTTTTATTGAACAGAACATGTAAACATTCACAGTGCAGGGTGGAAAAAGTATGTGAACCTTTGGACTTAATAACTGGTTGAGCCTCCTTTGGCAGCAATAACCTCAACCAAACGTTTCCTGTAGTTGCAGATCAGACCTGCACAATGATCTGGAGTAATTTTGGACCACTCCTCTTCACAAAACTGTTTCAGTGTAGCAATATTCTTGGGATGTCTGGTGTGAATCGCTCTCTTAAGGTCATGCCACAGCATTTCAATCGGGTTGAGGTCAGACTCTGACTGGGCCACTCCAGAAGGAGTATTTTTTTTGTTGAAGCCATTCTTTTGTTGAATTACTTGTATGCTTTGGGTCATTGTCCTGTTGCATCACCCATCCTCTGCGGAGCTTCAGTTGGCAGACAGATGGTCTTACATTTTCCTGCAAAATGTCTTGATAAACTCAGGAATTCATTTTCCATCAATGACAACAATCCATCAAGGCCCTGAGGCAGCAAAGCAGCCCCAAACCATGATGCTCCCTCCGCCATGTTTTACAGTGGGGATGAGGTTTTGATGTTGGTGTGCTGTGCCTTTTTTTCTCCACACATAGTGTTGTGTGTTTTTTCCAAACAACTAGATTTTAGTTTCATCTGTCCACAGAATATTTTGCCAGTAGTGCTGTGGAACATCCAGGTGCTCTTTTGCAAACTTCAAACGTGCTGCAATATTCTTTGTGGACAGCAATGGCTTCCTCCGTGGTGTCCTCCCATGTACTCCATTGTTGTTTAATGGTTTCCTTATTGTAGATGTGTCAACAAAAATGTTACCACGCCTAGGGAGAGTAGCAACAGTGCTGAACTTTCTCCATTTGTAGTCAGTCTGTCTTACCGTGGACACATGAACATCAAGGCTTTTGGAGATACTTTTGTAACCCTTTCCAGCTTCATGCAAGTCAACAATTCTTGATCGTAGGTCTTCTGAGAACTCTTCTCTGCGAGGCATGGTTCACATCAGGCAGTGCTTCTTGAAACCAGTAAACCCAAAACTGGTGAGTGGTTTTAAAGGGCAGGACAGCTTTCAGCAACACATCCAATAATATCACACTGATTGGACTCAAGGTTGGCTCACTCCTGGCTCCAATTAGCTCTTGCAGAAGTCATTAGGCTAGGGGTTCACATACTTTTTCCACCCTGCACTGTGAATGTTTACATGTTATGTTCAATAAACACATGAAAACATATAATGTTTGTGTTGTATTATTTTAAGCAGACTGTGTTTTTCAAATTGTTGTGACTTAGATGAAGAAAAGAGCACATTTTATGACCAATTCATGCAAAACTCCACGGAATCCCAAAGGGTTCACATACTTTTTCTTGCAACTGTAGAGGAGGGGGGACACATAAGATATCACAGTGAAAAGGTAATAATTTTCACCACTAAATCATACCACTGTACAAACTAAATAAGTATGTATAAATAAGATTCCATAATCCCAGAGTAACGTGGTGCAATGTGATACCTTTATGTTGTACTAACCTGATACTTAAATTCAATATTTTATTTGCTGCAATTTGGCGGTTTTCGCTAACTGCTTCAGCGATTCCAATTTCCACATATTTATGTTCTGTAATATGTATACTTGTGTTTTGTTTTTAACATCTTGCATTTATTACTTTGTATATCTGTACCTACTGTAAAATTGA